>QLOS01006432.1:0-20516 GCA_003313725.1 Russula sp. MG48
CATCAGTCGGATATTGGGGTGACTGGGAGACAATGTCAAGGCGCTGACCTTGAAATACTCGTTATCTGCGTCGGGAACCGCTGCTTTGAGCTGCGATTCATACATCTTCTTCTCAGTGTCATCCACCTGTAGGATCGACGTCAGCCGCCACGGGTGCTTCCGCGCACAAGCAATGGAGCCTGCCTGAGTCCAGTCAAAATCCCTAGATTGATGAAATTCCTTTCGTTCTAGGATTGTCGTATTTAAGTAACGGACCCGGAAGAGTGTTGTCTCCGCTTTCACAAAGCGCCGTCTGAGTTCCTCACTACGCGAGAGATGGTTAGCTGCAGAACTGAGACTTGAGACTGAGACAGACATACGATCGACAAAATGCCAGCCTGAGCACGAAATGTCCGGTGACGTCTTTTCTCCTCTGACTATCCCTATCCTTGGTGATGGCAGAGTTGTGGTCCAATGGAACGTGCTTCTCGCACTGTCGGTTAGTTATCTCCTTGAGCTCCTCGAACGGCCTATTACGCGCATAACACGACTCAATTTCGGCCAAAACGTGGAGGCGATCTATTGCGCAGGTTTCAAACTCCTCGAGTGTGATATCTTCTGTTGGGGGTCGATCATATCTATATTCGAGAGGACAGTTCAGCAAGTATGTGCATAGCAGAATTCGAGGCTGCCTTACAGGCTGAGCCTGTGAGGGTATCTCAACTCTGAATGCGTTTGAACTTCTCCGTCTGTCTTTCTACTGGCCTTCTGCATTGCTAATGGCGAAAGTAAGAATCTGCAACGACCGTCGCGTCCTGCAACTTGATTGACGCGTTAACAATACACGTTACGTCACGCGTCGAGCGTGATTCGGAATAAACAGGTGGACGACACAGGTGGACGACGAATCGAATCGAGTCCGAGTCATGGACCAGTCATACTCGAGATGTAAATACATGATTCTACGCATGAACAATATGATACACAGTTCGACAGATATAAATACATAGATATACGAGGCTTTGGATGAAAGGTACGTATATACGATATGACAGCGAGTGCACAGCAAAATAGTAAAGGAAGGAGAATATCATAATGGAGGGCATATATTTTCAGTTACGGGCTTTATCACGGGCACGGACGGCATAAGTGACTCTGTGATGTTCTGCTTGCGGATGGTCTTCATAACCCTCAAAATGCACACCGGGGCGCCGCCGGCGTGCGTTCCCCCGCTGCCGTGCTTCGGCCTCTTCCTTATTTCTCCACGCATGCGTCGCTTGTTGAGGGTCTCGTTGTGGTGGAAGCAGCTTTGGCGTGGGGCTTCGGGTCGAGTTTGCCGGAGAAGTTAGCACGGTGCTCGCCTACAGGTCGTCGAACTTTAGCACAATACAATCGAACACGAAATCGAGAGACATACACCAGCATTCGTTCCGTCAACAGCTTCCGCCGATGCACCAGACGTGGTACGATACCGCTTCGACACGAATCGAATGGACGCGGAAGCAAACGCACTAGGGGCAGGGCCAAACTTCTCCTCAATTGCAGCTGTGGACATTGGAATAGAGACTGCCGCCGGTGGTGGCGGCTGCAGTGGCGGGGGTGCAACAGTGGCCGCTGGAGTGTGGGTTGCGGGAACAGCTTTCGACTTCTTCAACTTGGAAGGCCGCGTACCAACTTTGGAATCCGACTCGTAGTACACAGGAGCAGGGGTTTTGGAAGAAGCCAGCCTGGTCGAAGTCGCTGTCTGAGCATAAGAGTCAGGTACCTTAGAGTCACGAGGGTGCCGCTTCTGAGCCGAGGATTTGGAGCGGAATAGCCCAAGTCCTTGGAAGAAACCACTCTTCTTCTTTGGCTCTTGCAGTGACTGTGAGGACATCACTGGCACTAATGGCTCATCCGAGACGATGGGTAACTTCGTCGATACCGCAAGCGACGATGGTGTATTCAGCTCAGACCCCTGCGATGGGGACGGTATCATATCCCTTTGCTGCCTGGGATTCGGGGCTAGGGTAGAAGAGTATCCAGAGGTCAGAAGTAGAGCAGCTTGAGGATCTCCTGTAGTTTGCGCTGTCGCATACGAACGGACCGGCGTCGGTGACAAGGGGCCAAGTGCCTTCGGCATAGGTTGTGTTTGCGGTCGGGCTGGTGGAGGGGGTTGTGTAGGGGAATAAACAGACGCTACGGGCGCAGACATACTATGGTGGTGGCGGGAACTGGTCTGACGTGAAGTAGGAGCTGGTGGGTGAGTGGTATTGGCGTTGCGGACACCTAAGCTATCAGACACAGGTGCCGGAGCATGGAAACTTTGTTGACCACCATGAGTCGCCGCACGTGAGGCTATGGCTTGCGGATGAGCTGTTGGTGACATCGGCAACTGCAATGACGGCGATCCTTGAGAGGATGGTGTCTGCCCCAGAAGGGTCGTGGAACCGGTGTCATGAGAGGGGGTCCTGGTCGTGATGTGCGCTACAACGGGAGGCGTCGGACCTTGCAAGGGCGAAACAGCTTGCGAGCGGGATCGAGGAGATGAGTTGCTAGGCTTAATTTTAGGCGACGGATTATTTGGGGATGCGTTTGCTACAGGGTGATTATTAATCGCGGGATTTGCTTCTACGTGAGTGCGAGGAGACGAGGAAGGGTATATGGAAGCGGCAGAGTATGATGTTGGGTTCAAGTTTTGGTTCAGCGTGCTATACATGGCAGGCCGTGAAGAGTCGTGAACGTGCTGTGCATCAGGATTCGTAGAAGATTGTGGTAGAAACGTCGTGGCAGGAATGGGCTGCAATGGAGATTTTGGAGGTGTCCCTTGGTTCACGACACGAGGGTGTAGACTTGGAGATGCCTTGGTCGACCGCGGGGTGCGCTCACTGGAAGGCACCGTGCTAACAATCACACGTGCGACAATGTCTTGGGTGTGACCACGTCGGTCCCACTGATCAGATATATACTGCGGTGGCCGCACGTCTTGTGCACGCTCCCCTTGCGACGAATGCTGGCGATACGCATCCGCGTTATCTTCTCGGATCGGAAAAATCGCTGCTAAGTCGGGTGCGATATGCCTTGCTGGAGGTGGAGCAACATGCGATGATTGAGTGTTGGCATAGCCAACGGGGGCAGATGAGTATCGCACGTGCTTCGGACCAACCACATCATGAATCACGGCGGAAGCACCCTGTGGAGACGCACGCTGTCCACTCCCAGTCGGGGGTAAAGGGATAGTATGAGAGTGGGTCGGTGGGGCTGGCGGTCGGCTGTTCTCCTGGGTGAGATGATGACTCTCTTGTTGGCTTGAAAGTCCATGTTGGGCTGAGCGGGAAGGTGCTGCGTGTCGTTGAATATCCACTGGAGCCGCAGGCGGTGCCAAGGAGCTAGGAAAAACCATGGGGGAAGGAACCATGGCCGGGCCGGGTGCTGGCGTCATAGGTTGGGGCTCTGTCGACCATTGTGCTGATTGTAACCATGGCTTAGGCGAGGCAGCACGAGTAATTGACGCTTGGCCGGGGGGGTCGAGTTGAACACTTGCCGCCGTCCGAGGCACGCTGCGGGGCTGCTTATCATAAGTCTGCGATTGCTGTATCACTTGCACTGTGGGCAGAGGTTGGCGTAGGACTTCATCTTTAGCAAAGGGTGGTGCGGTGGGCAGGGTGGGGCGCCTCGTGCTAAATTCTTGCAGGTAGTCCGCGGGACCTTCCCCAGCTCTTATGCTGACAACTTGGGGAACAGCATCGGAAATGTCATTCCGTATATGTGATGGGGTAATAGCACGTGCAGGGGCTTGGCTCGCGGCGTGAGCCTCCACAGGCTTGGGGTAGGTGCTGGATGCCTCCCGGTGGGGCCAACCACTAGATCCGCCTTTTGACTGCTTCTGTTGGGGCAGGAGGGGATTTCATATTGCTTCACAAGGATGTTAGAGATATGACGAACCTCCGATTTATGGGGGTTTTTATCAAGAGATAGTTGTACATATTGTGTAGCGGGCGGCCTGGAAACTGAATCATGGGCAAGGCTGGCGCGATGACCACCAGATGTCCGGGGACGCTCTATTAATCGGCCACTCTCGACGGCTTTCGAACGCTGGTGAAACGCTTAATTTGGCCGGAGTACCCACACTATGACGACTCACATGCTCTCTTCGCGATGCATGTTCACTATCGCTTGCAGAGACAGCATATCCAGGAGGGTATGGCACGGTTAAATTTTGAGACGGCGAGCCTTTTTGGGGCTTTGTACCAGACCTGTCGTAGGAAGCACCCGGCATTGTATGCGACGACTGCATTGGCGTTGTCGCTCGTCGAGACTCATTCGCATTTGACACAGGAATATTCTCTGATTGAGCCATTGGAGCCTGTGCAGGGGTAACAGTGTGTGTTGGTTGGCGCAAGACAATCGGCACATCAACCTAGGGGAATCCCATGTCAAGCGAGCTTTATGAAACAGAATTAACGCCCACCGTCATGGGCGTATGGTCCCTCTGGTGGTGACGCTTGGGTCTAATCGAGCGTTGAGGCTTCCTCAGTGAATTGTCCGAGTCATCGGAGTCCTTGACACGCAAAAACCTCGCGTCCTTTCCAGGGATTGTACCAGTCACTGGGCTGTCCCTAGATTCACGACGTCTCTCCTGATCGCGAGTCGTTTTGTAGGCATAGTCGTCCGCGACCTTCTGTTCGTGGCGCCTGTCATCGTGTCGCTGCTCTTCCTCCCTACGTCTCTCCTTCTCACGGCGACGCTCCTCTTTATCACGCCGTCTCTCTTCGTACCTGGCGTCCCGTTCCCGATGATCTCGGAGGACTTGATCCGGAGGTCGCTCTGCGCGCGCCCGTTCTTTTGCTTTGGACGTCGATTTCGGCTCTTCCCTCACCCTATTCCTGGTCTGTTCCTTTTCTCTTTCTCTTCCCTCTGGACTTACTTTTTTAGAGGATGGGAGGGGCGATATAGAGGCGGTTAGGGGCTCTACGCTTTCGGGAGCCGGGGTCGGGGGATGGCGAGAACGATGGCGGGAACTCTTATGATAATCCTCTGCATGGCGAACTGAATCTGATGACATAAAGGCGGCCTTATCCGTAGTAGCGGCAGCTCGATGGGACGTGGCTCGGGGATCATGAGTAGGTTCGAGATACCGCTCGGCAGTAGGCTGAGTTTCTTGGGGTAAAGGACTATTTGGGAGTGGAGGTTTCTGTGACATGTACGTAGGGTGTCCCTGGGAGGTCTGTATGGGTACGTTATGAGATGCTTTGCTGGCAGTGGCCAAAGATTGGGCGCTTGTCGGATTCGTGGGTGCAGGGGTTTGTGATGGTGGAAGGGGACCATCGGAGACATAACCGCGGCCGGAACGAAGCCTCGCATCGTCCCTCTCCCTACCGGTGGCGCGAGTTTCTGAGTTCTTGTGACGAGAGGAAGAAGGGAATTGTTTGTGTCTCGGACGATCCGGTTCTTGTTGGCTCAACGATACGGTGTTGGCTTTCCAGGGTTTATAGGTGTTCATAGTCAAGTGAGCAAAAGAATCCCTGCCTCTCGAAAAGAGAGTGGAAAAGGGAAAACGAAGGCCTTTGCGGCCCCAGAACTTAGGTGCTTGAAATGTGCACCGTCGGGAGACAAAATCCGAAAGACTGAGCAGGTCGGGCGACCGACATGAGGTATTGGCTTGCAGGTGCCGGCTTCCACATATGGCCGGCGCTATCTCACCGCCACTCCGGCAGGAACTGGTAACTTGTAACTTAACTATACACGCAAAGCACTCTGTCTGTGCTATCTATATTTGTGCCACGTTGACTTGGTCACAATAGTAAGATCGAGACAAAGACGCTACAGTACTGCACTCATGATACAATATAGTATGTGCTGTATGCCAAGTAACGTGGCAAGGACAACAGTTCAATTCCGATGCTGTCCCTAGTCACAAACGGCGTACCAAAGGGGAAGGTTCCCCTCGCCTAGCCCCAAAACAGAGCAAGGAGAGAACTGGCTCCCCATGGCTCATTCTTACACGGTTTTGACTCACTACCGACAATGAACAGCGGCAAAGCTGGTGGAAATCAAGAGAGATTTCCCTGTCGAGATGGTTTAAGGACCGTGTAAAGGAAATAAGAGCAACCAAGTCATTAAGATGTTCATTGTGTACTGAAGGATATGATGTGAGAATGAGGGTTGGAATGGGAACCGTGTGTGGTTGTAGTGTGGCAAAAATTCGGCAGTTTCCGTGAGTAGGTGTGCGGTTCATGGGGACGTTCACCATCTAATTGGGACTGCGTCACTTTACATTGCGCGTCCATTCTCTTTCCTTGCCACAGGCTTGCCGTCAGCCATTTTTCACATTGTATCAATTAACCTCCTTCCAGACATTATCGTTCAATTTACCGCCGGAGAATGGTGCGTCGAGGGTACTTCTCAATGATCACTTCCTCCGAATTATTGACCTTGTCTCTCGGCGTCGTAGAGCGACATGGAGACGCTGGAAGAGAAGGTTAACGGTGCACCCCCAATGGATATCGATGAACCAGTTTCTGTCAGAGATCGTGCGTAACTGATTCTTTCCTCTACTCATTATCTTCACACTATCGTCTTCATAGATGAAGCCTTTGCCGCCAAGCATATGCCAGATCTGGGTCACGATGTCAAGGAGTTTAGAGTCTTCACTTGGAAGCTTACTGGCTGGAAAAAGCTTGAAAAAAAGCTTACCAGTCCGGAGTTCGACTGTGGCGGACATCACTGGTGAGCACCAGCCCAATATTTTTTATCCATCCCGTCTTTACCTTTGGGGCGGTGAAGGCGCATATTACTCTTTCCTTTTGGCAACTCAAACGCCCCTCCCAACGACACGGTCTCGGTCTACCTCGATTACGCTGATCCTAAACGAGCCCCAGAGGGTTGGCACGCATGTGCCCAGTTTGCCCTAGTCATCTCTAACCCTCACGATCCTACCATATACACTGTTAGCCGTACGTACTTTCCTAATATCAAGGACCACAGCTTGACTTTGCACGTGGCTCACTTTTAGACGCACACCACCGTTTTATCGCGGAAGAATGCGACTGGGGCTTCACCCGTTTCAGCGAGCTGCGCAAGCTGTTTACCATTCAAGAAGGCCATAGTAGACCAACGATCGAGGACGAATGTGCCGACGTTTCTGTGTTTGTCCGAGTACTTGAAGACCCAACCGGTGTACTGTGGCACAATTTCGTCAAGTAGGAGCTTCCAAACACACCATCATCCCGATTCATTGACCCTCTACTTCAATTCCTGTAGCTATGACTCAAAGAAGGAGACTGGCTATGTTGGCTTAAAAAACCAAGGTGCAACATGCTATATGAACTCCCTGCTCCAGTCGTTGTTCTGCACGCGATATTTCCGCAAGGTGACGTCGTTCATTCTTGACTGGCCGGATAATATGAACTCAGCTCCTCTAGGCTGTCTATGAGATTCCTACTGAAGAAGAACGTCCAACTGAGAGCGTTGCCTTGGCTCTTCAGCGTGTCTTTTACCACCTGCAGACATCAGATCAGCCTGTTGGTGAGTTGCATATGCTAGGTTGTAATCTCCCTGCGACGTATCGACCACTGTTGCAGGCACTACGGAATTGACGAAATCATTTGGATGGACTTCATTGGACTCTTTCTTGCAGCACGATGTACAAGAGTTTAATCGTGTTTTACAGGACAAGCTCGAGTCCAAGATGAAGGTGCACATATTCAGCTCCGATAGAATGGGTCGCTGACATCCAAGTAGGGCACGACAGCGGAGGGCGCGATCGCCAAGCTTTTTGTTGGGAAGATGAAAAGCTACATCAAGTGTGTCAACGTTGATTTTGAGTCTTCGCGAATCGAAGAATTCAATGGTACATACTGCGAACGCATTAGATTTTGGCGCTCATGCACGAGTCTGCAGATCTGCAACTTAATGTCAAAGGAATGAAGAATCTTTACGACTCATTTCGAGATTATGTTGCGGTTGAGACTCTTGATGGCGAGAACAAGTACCAAGCAGAGGGGTACGGTCTACAAGACGCGAAGAAGGGGATAATCTTCCAGTCTTTCCCTCCCGTTCTTCACCTTCAGCTCAAGCGCTTCGAGTATGATGTCCAGCGGGACGCCATGGTTAAGGTAAGCCTCGCGGGCAAAGCACTTCATATTGCAGCCAACTAGTAATCTACAGATCAATGATCGGCATGAATTTCCGTTTGAGATTGACCTCAGTGAGTTTTTAGACGAGACAGCCGACAGGTCAAGCCCATGGGTCTACAAATTACATGGTGTCCTTGTCCACTCAGGGGATCTCCATGGGGGTCACTATTTCGCTTGTATCAAGCCTGATGCTGCTAGCCGGTGGCTCAAATTCGACGATGATCGAGTCACGCCCGTGACTGACCGTGAGGTGCTCGAGGAGAACTACGGGGGAGAAGTTCTTAATGGCGTTCCTCCCACATTGCAGCGCAATCAGGTCCGCTCGATGAAGAGGTTTTCGAACGCGTACATGTTGGTATACATCCGCGAGGCGCTCATAGATGAGGTCCTACCTCCCTTCAAGGAAGAGGACACGCCGGCACATCTCAGTAAGCGATACTCGTCCCGTATGCTTCCTTCACCGACAACTCCATATCAGAAAGGCGCCTGGATGAGGAGCGTTTACAGGTCGAAGCAAAGCGCCGGGAGCGCGAAGAGCAGCACCTCTTCCTCACGGCGAAGGTAACGTTGCATTCATTAATCCTTTAAGGCATCTCATATCTTCATTTGAATGCAGGTCATCACTGATGAGACTTTCTCTCATCATGAGGGCTTTGACCTTGCGAGTTTTGACGAGAAAAACTGGCCTCCCTCAGAACTTCCGACGTTCCGCGTACTCAAGACCGAGACCTATAATGTATTCAAGGCACGAGTAGCCCATCATTTCAATTACCCTGAAAACCAGATTCGATTGTGGGTGTTGGTCAACCGACAAAACAAGACCGTTCGCCCGGACACTCACATACCAGAGAACGAGCCCACTCTTAGTGTGTTATGCGACGTTCATACGCGGACTCATTTCTCACCTAGTGTGTAGCGGTCGATGTCATCCGTAACAATATGGCCGCAAGACAGACAGACCTCCGCCTTTACTTGGATGTGATTCCAGATCCGAGCAAGGTAAATTTACAACCCACGGCTTTGCCCCCCCCCCCCTCACACTTCTGCGTAGCCGGAGCTTCCTCAAGGAACGATTATGGTCTTCCTGAAGCACTTTGATACGTCAAAGCAGACGCTACATGGCATCGGCAAATGTTATGCACAACGCAACGCCAAGATCAGCGACCTTGTGCCTACTATCAATGAGAGGATGCGTTGGACTCCGGGAACCCCACTGAAACTCTATGAGGAGATAAAACCGGGAATGATTGAGCTCATGAAACCCAAGTTCACGTTCTCCCAGAGCGAGATTCAGGATGGCGATGTGATCTGCTTTCAAGTGGATCTCTCGGAAAAGGAGTACGCCCTTAGACATCGTCCTCTGTGATTCATCTAATACCTGCTAGGATTCACGATCTCGAGATTCAGGGGCTCTACTCGAATCCCATCCAGTTCTATGACTTCTTGCAAAACCGCGTGATGATCGTCTTCCGACCGAAGTTCGACTCTGACCCTGACGCCCCTGAATTCAGCCTGGTGCTGAGCAAGAAGCAGACATACGATACGGTACAAGTCCCTTGTTGTCCAACAGGAGGATATGTGGGCTCATCAGCTTAATTGCGCCCTATGTAGATGGCTCTCAAGGTTGCTGAATATCTTCGCCACGATCATATAAAGCTTCGGTTCACCACCACACATGCATCAAATGCCTCGCCCAAAGCAATTCTAAAGCGATCATTGAACCAAAGCATTGCCGAGATCATCTCGCCGGCTTATACGAGTCCCTCCACAACTGTTATATTGTATGAGAAATTGGACGTCAGCATCGTGGAGCTTGAAACGAAGAGGAGCCTCAAAGTTGTCTGGACCGGGATCCACAATAGGGAGGAATCGACGCACACATTCCTCCTCCCAAAAACAAGCATGGTACACGAGCTCGCGGACCATCTGTCCAAACAGGTGACAATGTCGGCCAATGGGCAGGGCTCTGCCAAAATTCGAGTATTTGAGGTGTCGAAGGATGGCAAAACGCAGAAGGAATTTACCGGGTCGGAGATGATAGGCAACATTCCCGACCCAGTCGAGCTATATGCCGAGGTAAAGAGGCTTGCTGTATCATGGTTATTGGCTCAATCTCGGTTTGTAGGAAATCCCATGGGAGGAGCTCGAAGCAGACGATGCGGACAAGGTGATTAGCGTGTTCCATTTCTCGAAAGAGGTTCAGCGAACACACGGGGTTCCGTTTAAATTCGTTGTCAAACCGGTCAGTTCTCATTGTTTGAAACGAGCGAACAATGGGCTCAACCAGAGACTAGGGCGAACGGTTTGCGGATACGAAGAAGCGGCTCCAAGCTCGGATCGGCGCGTCAGACAAAGACTTCGCACGATTCCGATTCGCGCTGATTCAGGCTGTGACGTTCAAGCAACCATCATACATAGAGGATGGTGAGCCTGTCAACGTTGTTCTAATGGGCGATTGCTCAACCGTCATAGACGACAATATCTATGAGCACAAGTTCGCTCCAGAAGATGTCCTAGGGTTGGACCATGTCGACAAATCTGGGAAGACGCGGACTGGCACAGGAGAGAAAGCAATTGTGATTCGCGGGTAAAGGGATTGTGCTGTCCACTCTACTTCGCTTTCAGCTCCCGTTACTTCAGACATTGTTTTTGACTTCACGTTCATGGCCATCCTTACCATAACACCGCACCGCATCGTGTCCCTCGACACCAGTGAGACGATTACGACTTGGATAAATGCACAAAACAGGGAGGTGCCATAAATACTGTAGAGTAGGAACTATTTTCGCTTCTTCGACTTTTTAGCAGACTGGATCAATAGCAATGAGCACCCTGCGAGGTATTAATGACGATTTAGAGCAAGGCTTACACGAGGTGTGCGTGGACTTGCTTCGCTTTCACTGGAAACGCCATCTGCGCCAGCGCTAGGTTTCGGCGGTGAGAGGGACGGTGAGGACTTTGGTGAGGTAGAGGGCTTCGGCGTTGTGAGGCCAGTAGGTGGAGATGCAGGGGCAGTGGAAGTCTGTGCGCCTGGCGCCTTCTTACCATATTTTACCTCTGGAAATTTGTCAACAAGACAGACAGTATGGTTGAACAATAGCATAAATACCGTTCCGTGCACGCTCCAGGGGTATCTGCTCCGCTATTACCCTCGTCTTCTCGTTGGCGAGCATCTCGCTGGCGGTCTGGAAGAGCACTTGTCCCCATCCCTCGACAAACGAATTGGCCTCGGCATGTACTTCGACGATTTCTGCCTCAAGTTCCTTCTCGGCAGCAAGGAAGCTGTTCCAGAGGTCATCGCCGACAGAGCCCTTTTGCAGTAGGTTTTGGAGTGCTTGTTTGTCGTCGCGTAAACGGAGGATGCGCTGGACATCTGCGACGGCCCGCCGGACGAGCGCGGCTTTCAATAATGCATCGGAAGCGGGCGGATCGGTGCGTTGAAGGAGCGTGACATAAGTGTCTCTCTCGTGGTGTCTCGGGAAGTAAGGTTCGATTGGTTTGTCTGTCGAGGCAGCGTGAGCTTTCGAATATATATTAGCTCCTCACGCGTGAGGAGATGACATACTTGCGTTGCGCTTTCTATAGAAATGACCAAAGGTGAAAAGGCCTCCGAATACGACGAGAACGTAAAAGACGGGGACAAGGACGGAGGCCATAGCGTGTCTACGATGATTGGACAAGGGTATTGAGCTCACCCGCCATGTGGTTGGGACGTGGTCCTACGTGGTCCGTTTACGCCTGTTTGTGTCCGGCCCGGGCGGCCCTATTCGCGAGACGAAATATACTAGTACGCCAGGCACATTCATGTTCAAGTTGGGGCATTGCAGCAATGTTCCGTCGCACTGCTTCTCGCCTCATATCTTTACAGACTCGCGCTAGGTTTGCCTCTACAAGAGTACGCTCTAACACATGCGCACGTATTCTTAACCTTACGCACGACCTAGACTTTAAAAGAGACACTTCAGGACGTCATTCCGGCAAAGCAGGAACAACTCAAAAGATTGGTGAAGCTAATGACACTTGGATTTCTGACAGACTCTAAACGAGTACCTAGAAAGCGGAGCACTCACAGACGGTCATTGGCGATGTCAAAGTTGAGAACGTTATCGGGGGTATGCGTGGGTTGAAATCTATGCTGTGGGAGGCGTCCGTACTGGACCCGAATGAGGCGCGTCTTACCGACCTATCTAATCCTCATGCTGAAGTTTTGCGTTTAGGGCATACGCTTCCATGGCTTAAGTATCCCTGATTGCCAGCAGCAACTTCCACCAGCTCCAGGCGGCAAAGAAATCATCGCCGAGAGCATGCTCTGGCTACTTCTTACGGGTAAGGTCCCCACCGAAGCGGAAACGCGCCAGCTCTCGCGTGAACTTGCCGACAAGGGCGACCTCCCGACCTATGTCGAAAAGCTCATTGATGGGTAGGAGTCTCCTTCGTCTGTTCCGCGTCCCCGCAAAACTCCGACAGCGGATAGACTTTCTCCCTCCATACATCCGATGACCCAGCTTGGTATTGGCGTCGCGGCGCTCAACCACGACAGCGTGTTCCAGAAGGCGTACGAGTCGGGAATAAAGAAGGCCGACTATTGGACGTATACGCTGGAGGACTGCCTTACGCTCATCGCGCGCCTCCCAGCCCTTGCGGCGCGCATCTACAGGAATGTGTACAAACGGCGCGCCGCGGCGCCTCCAATCAACAAGGATTTGGACCTTGTCGGCAACTATGCAGCGCTTATGGGTTATGGCGCGAACAAGGACCTGACGGAGTACCTTCGGTTGTACATCTCCATTCACGGTGATCACGAGGGCGGGAACGCTTCCGCGCATGCTGCGCGTATGGACCTCATTGTGATGCGTGCATTGTCGTTGAAACCACTCTCGCAGATCTCGTGGGCTCAACGTTGGCCGATCCCTACCTCGCATACTCCGCGGCTCTCTTCGCCCTGGCTGGGCCATTACATGGGTGAGCCGTCGTTTCTCTACCCTTAAAACCGTACACGTCTCAAGCTTTGCTTTCATAGCCTTGCCAACCAGGAAGTCCTGCGATGGCAATTAGCGATGCAGAAAGAGCTTGGCGACAACATCACGCACGAAAACATCAAGGATTATCTCTGGAAGACCTTGAAGAGCGGCCAGGTTGTGCCTGGGTTCGTCGAGGATTGCTCCCGCGGAAGTGCCATTTGTGATGAACAATCGTCAGATACGGGCACGGGGTCTTGCGGAAATCCGACCCGCGGTTCATCGCACTCCAGGAGTTTTGCGACAGCCGTCCAGGGCTGCTCAAGAGCCCAACAATTCAGCTCGTGAAAAAGGTGTGGGCTCCTACCGACGAGTCGTCGCGATGGCTACTGACACTTCTAATGATCAAGACCTACGAAGTTGCGCCTGGCGTTCTAACCGAACATGGCAAGGTTGGCGGAATAACTTCAGGCTTATCGACCCTGTGTCCCTTACTGACCCGTCATCCAACAGACGAAGAACCCGTGGCCTAACGTTGATGCCGCTTCTGGTTCGTTCGCCTATGCAACACGCCCCCTGCTGTTTGCTGAACAACATTCTTCTCGTAGGATGCGTGCTTTACCATTACGGCCTCACGGAATTCAAGGTACTGCGATGATCCCTTTCACAGGCCGCGGCCCCGCTGACTCATTTGCCCTCTTTTCCTGCAAGTATTACACTGTAATCTTCGGTGTCTCTCGCGGTGCGTGGTGTCGACCCGTGCCCATGCGATTACCTGAAAACTAACGTTTGTCCATGCAGCATTGGGTGCGTTGACCCAACTTGTCTGGGCCCGAGGTTCGTTGTGTTGCCCCATGGAATCGAGTATATTGCCTGACGATCTATCTGATTAGCTCTCGGCCTCCCCTTGGAGCGACCAAAGTGTACGTTGCGTTCAGGAACGCAAGTGGTAATTCTAACGCAAATCCACAGCCGTATCCATGGATACCCTCCAGGACATAATCAGCAAAAGCGTTTAATATAGACGAAGCGGAAGCAGCTCGAGCTGTGTCGGTAGGCTTACAAAACTAATAGTGACAATGAAAACGAAAACACATTTGCCTTTGTCCAAGACATGCCGTTTAGAGAGTAGGTAGGGGTATGGCGAGGTATTCGCTGCTTGTAGCTATCAATACCCGAGACGGACAACTACGGACAAACACCCCACGTAAGCCAAATCACGATAATCAAACAACAGACGACGACGATAACAACAACCATGACAACCATTGTAAAAGAGAGGAAAAGTCAGGATGAGGTAGCAAGCAAGGTTCATCAACAAGGAAGATGTAGAATAAATAACAGAGTAGAACATGTCGAAGAGGTCGAAACAGCGCTAGAACCTTCGAGAAGCCTGCTGAGCTTGCTGTGGCGGTGCACGCGCTACGGGAGTCATGTTGGGCGCGATGGGCACAGCCTGACGAGATTGGCCGGCCGCGGGTTGGCCGGGGACCGGCATGTAACCTTGGGGCGGGGGCGCACGATAGCCCTGCGGGGGGCGGTTCTGCATGCCTGCCTGCGCCGGAGGCGGGCCACGCTGCGACATCTGCTGCTGCTGAGGCGTAGGACCAGGGTCACGGAGAGAAACGGGTGCTGGACGGCCGTTAGGGCTAGGGCCAGGAGCGCCTGCGGACATGGGCGCAGCCGGCTGGGGATTCTTCTCAGCGGCTTTGATGATCTCATCGCTAGAAGATCGTCGTGTGAGTGAGGTGTGGGAAGCACGTGGTGGACTAGCTCACTCTAGAAGGTTCAGGGCAGCACAAAGGACAACCCATTCTACGCAGTCCTCGTTGCCTTCCCCTAGTGTCTGCCAGACTGCTTTCTCTTCAGGAGTCTTTCCCGAAATTGTAATGCGAGTACCGCCACCGTTGGGTCCAGGGGGATTCTTCTGGATTTTGCCAAACTCGATGCGTTTCGGGGGTATATTGTGGCCGGCGTAGGCAAAGTAAAACATGCTCCAGAAAGCTGCATTGGGGTTTGGTTTAGAAATCTGGAAAAGTGGGAGGTCTGGAGAGTCGGGAGATGGGAGAGCGAGCTTGTAAATTGGGGAGATTACGCCGGTATTGGTAATAGACCATTTTAGGTTGCGAGAGGCCTCGCAGCGAACCACGCGGGAGGGAGCGCCGCCATGACCAGGACCATGGCCAGGATCGGAGGCTGAAGCCTTGGCGGCAGGATTATTGGCGCGAGGAGGGAAAAGCTTAGCAACGCAGAGGTCGCCCTGGGGAGAGGGTGTCAAGAGGTAATTTTCGGAATTCTACAAGGGAGGAATGAGGATAAGAGGAGTAAGAGAGAAGGGGTTGAACAATACGTACGAAGTTTGTGTGGAGGTAAGAATAGAGGATATTTGAAGGTTGACCTGGGTAATGGTGAAAAAGGAAAAACGCGGGGTAAAATAGGACGGGAATTACCATGGGGAGTGACGATGAGAGTTGGAAGATGATTGGGTAATGGGGGATGAGCCGGGGACGCGTAGACAGAGTAAATGGCAGCCATTGTGGGTGGTAATGGTAGTGGTTGAGGTAGAGGTAATGGTTGTTATACTACTGCGCTCAGCTAACTAACTTAGCTTGCTCTGCCAGCCGCCCGCGGGTCCGGGTCAGTCATTTCCATTGTAACAATAATTGTCACGAGGTCGGTCGATTGATTCTCACGCTTGTCCATTCCTCCATCGATATATTCGATTCGATAATTCGTTCTGTCAACACAACACAACCCCTTCAACAGACATGAAAAGCTTTAAAAAATCTCTGGTAAATCTCCCTTTCTATCCACATCTTTCCTTATCTTACTTATCTCCTCAGCTTCGTGGAAAAGATTCTAATTCTTCCAAAAACAAACCCACTCAACAATCTTCAACCCCGTCCCCTCCCACGTCCATCATCTCCTCTACATTACCCTCTCAGTCCCCCGCTTCAGTACAAAGTGCCGTCTCAAATAGTTCCGGACATAACGGAAGTAATCACTCCCTTCTTTCACAACCACCTCCCCAGTCTTCTCGCCCTTCCGTTCAATCTGCACCCCCTCAGGACCGTAGACTAGCCGTTGAAAGGGCACATCCTGCGCCGCCCATCGTTGTCGTTAGCCCGGACAACTCTGACCAGTCCTCACGGAATAGTGGTGGCTATGGCTCTCCGGAGCGCCTATCTATCGGCCTTGAACCGGGGGGCTCCGCCACCCCTCCTCGAACCAGCCCCCTGAACCGTCTCCGAGGACCCAAGGACACCATCCCGATCGTCGGTAAGCCCCCGAGAAAGCAGAGGAGCAGTCGCTTCGTTGTCACTGAGAAGGTGGAAATCGAACGCCTTCCTCCCTTTATGGGTCTGTTGTATCGCTTCGCACCTACTCTACAGTCGTCTCATCATCGCCCCAGAAACCCCTCCGAGCGAGCGCCCCCAACTTTTCATAAAAAAGTTACACCAGTGTCATGTCCTTTTTGACTTCAACGACGCTAGTTCCGAGCTCAAGGGCAAGCAGATCAAGGCTCAGACCCTACACGAAATGCTAGAGTATATAACCACCCAGCGTGGCGTTATTTCTGAAAGTATATACCCCGAGGTTGTCAAGATGGTGCGCCCCCGGGCTTCTTTCATTTGATCTCTCTAACTGAATGCTCCGCCAAGTTTGCTACCAACCTTTTCCGCTCCATACCCCCTCCCGTGAACCCCACAGGTGACGCGTTCGACCCAGAAGAAGACGAACCAGTCCTTGAGCTCGCCTGGCCTCACTTAAAGATCGTTTACGAGTTCTTCCTTCGTTTCGTCGAGAGCCCGGATTTTAACACAAACCTGGCCAAACGCTACATCGATCAGTCCTTTGTCTTAAATTTGCTCGAGCTTTTTGACTCTGAGGACCCTCGCGAGCGCGACTTTTTAAAGACTACCCTACACAGGATATATGGCAAGTTTCTCAATCTTCGCGCACCCATCAGGCGTTCTATCAACAATGTGTTCTACCACTTCATCTACGAATCCGAACGGCATAATGGCATCGCCGAACTTTTAGAAATCTTGGGATCTATCATCAACGGCTTTGCCTTGCCCTTAAAGGAGGAGCACAAGACTTTCTTGATGCGCGTGCTCATCCCGCTGCACAAAGTCAAGAGTCTCTCGATGTATCATCCACAGCTTGCATACTGCGTCGTCCAGTTTCTGGAGAAGGACGGCTCCTTGGCAGAAGAGGTCGTCCTCGGGCTCCTCAAATATTGGCCGAAAGTAAACTCACCCAAGGAAGTAATGTTCCTCAGCGAAGTGGAGGAAATCCTGGACGTGATTGACCCAGCCGAGTTTCAGAAGATCCAAGTGCATTTGTTCCAACAGCTCGCACGGTGTATCAACAGTCAACACTTCCAAGTAGCAGAGCGTGCCCTATACTATTGGAATAACGAGTATATTGTCAACCTCATGAGTGATAACATGGCAGTCATTCTGCCGATCGTGTTTCCCGCTCTGTATCAAAACTCAAAGTCACATTGGAACCGGTGGGCACAGTTTTTGTCGCAACCTCTCGTTTGGCTTACCAAGCAATCTAGTACAATACATGGGATGGTGTATAATGCTCTCAAGCTCTTTATGGAACTCAACCCTGACCTCTTCGACGAGACAATGCAGCAGTATAAACAGCGGAGACTCGAGTACGTCGTATGCTGAATCTCGCCGAGCTCATACCTAATTACACCCGTAGCGACCGACAACACGCCATGGAACGATATGAAAGCTGGAAGAAGATTCGGGAAAGAGCAGTTCAGAATGCGAACGGCCACCTGCCTGAGGGCTTTGCCGAAGACGAGCCGCAACCCCCTCCGCCACCGTCGCCCGATGATGGCGACGTTGTTGACTTGGCCATGGACCTAAACGCGGTGTCAATCGACGGCGAGGTGCC
Source organism: Russula sp. MG48 (assembly GCA_003313725.1). Lineage (NCBI taxonomy): Eukaryota > Fungi > Basidiomycota > Agaricomycetes > Russulales > Russulaceae > Russula > Russula sp. MG48. Next base: position 17,975 of record QLOS01006432.1, read on the forward strand.
CCATGAGCTGGATGAGAGCGGAATTGAGCGAGTGCCGACTGCAGATCCTGACCTTGATGTAAGTGAGAAGGTCTGGAGAGGTGTCGTTCCTTCTGCGGGCTAATGGACCCGTGTAGCGACCCCTTCCTGAAGTTGGAACCAGCCTGGAACAGTCTCCTCTGGGAGGCGGAACACACGTACGCAGGAGGAGTGTATTGCCAGGCAAGTGAAAAAAATGTAAAGGAAATTTGTAATTGAAGAGAGCTGATATGAGCGAGCAGTGGACCCGACAGTGCTACGAGATTTGCAAGCCCATCGTAGCTTAGATGCCAATGACGGACCTGGGCCACGGGGAGGATAGATGAAGGAGATTGTGTGTATACCTGGTGGTTGGTGTGGGCTATCGAGGACTGCTGCCTGACTGTACAGTACACTATCTATCACACTACCGCTACCGCTACCGTGACTCGCGCTTCATTCACTAAAGTGGAAGCCTAGCTTATCTAAGCGAGTGAAGTATCTTGTGGAACGTCGAAGAAGGCTCTGGAAAGCCATCGAAAAAATAATGATGTTATCCACTTATAAGAACCTCCGAATTGCGCTAACCCTGGCTTGCCCACTTCTTTTACCTTGAACAACATCTACGAACATGGCTTCTCCTCCTACCAAGGCTGTTGGTATCGATCTCGGCACAACTTATTCGTGAGTCTCCTTCCCTCCCCAAATATATGCGCGTTTCCTTACTCTCTTTTTCTCATACAGCTGCGTCGGTGTCTGGCAAAACGATCGCGTTGAGATCATCGCGAACGACCAGGGTAACCGCACTACCCCGTCATATGTCTCCTTCTCCGAGAATGAGCGTTTGATCGGCGATGCCGCGAAGAATCAAGTCGCGATGAACCCGCACAACACGTATGTACATCCCACAGTTAATGATTCATCCTCTTATCTTGTTCATATATGTCAGTGTCTTCGACGCTAAGCGTCTCATTGGCCGCAAATTCGATGACCAAGAGGTGCAGGCGGATATCAAGCATTTCCCCTTCAAGGTCTTCAACAAGGGCGGTAAGCCTTATATGCGCGTACAGTACCGTGGCGAGGACAAAGAATTCGTAAGTAGTAAAGACGCCTGGGACGTGGATCTGTTCAGCTGATGTTCTTGTATAGTCGCCTGAGGAGATCTCATCGATGGTCCTTTTAAAGATGAAGGAGACTGCAGAGTCTTACCTTGGTGGCACCGTCGTGAATGCCGTCGTCACTGTTCCTGCCTACTTCAACGACTCGCAACGTCAAGCCACTAAAGATGCTGGCGCAATCTCGGGTCTCAACGTTTTGCGTATCATCAACGAGCCCACCGCCGCTGCCATTGCATACGGTCTCGACAAGAAAGTTTCGGGCGAGAGGAACGTCCTCATTTTTGATTTGGGTGGAGGAACTTTCGATGTCTCTCTCTTGACTATTGAGGAGGGCATCTTCGAGGTCAAGGCTACCGCCGGTGACACTCACCTCGGTGGGGAGGACTTCGACAACCGCCTTGTCAACCACTTCGTGCAAGAGTTCAAGCGCAAGTTCAAGAAGGACTTGTCGTCCAACCCCCGTGCCCTACGTCGTCTCCGAACGGCTTGCGAACGCGCCAAGCGTACCCTCTCCTCCGCCACCAACACCACAATTGAGATCGACTCACTCTATGAGGGCATCGATTTCTACACCTCCCTTACCCGCGCGCGCTTTGAGGAGCTTTGCCAGGATCTCTTCCGTAGCACATTGGAGCCCGTGGAGAAAGTTCTTCGCGATTCGAAGATCGACAAGGCCAACGTACACGAGATCGTCCTTGTCGGTGGTTCCACCCGTATTCCCCGTATCGTGAAACTCGTCTCCGATTTCTTCAACGGCAAGGAGCCCAACAAAAGCATCAACCCGGACGAGGCAGTTGCATACGGAGCAGCCGTCCAGGCTGCCATCCTATCTGGTGATACATCCGAGAAGACCCAGGATCTCCTTCTCCTCGATGTTGCACCTCTATCCCTTGGGTAAGTTACTTGTTGATCTTGCACCTTTCTCTGGCTGATTATATGCCGTCGCAGTATTGAGACTGCTGGCGGTGTTATGACTGCACTGATCAAGCGCAACACGACGGTCCCGACGAAAAAGTCCGAGATCTTCTCCACGTACTCGGACAACCAGCCTGGTGTGCTCATTCAGGTCTACGAGGGTGAACGTGCGCGGACAAAAGACAACAACCTGCTCGGCAAGTTTGAGCTTTCTGGTATCCCTCCAGCTCCCCGTGGCGTTCCCCAAGTAGAAGTTACTTTCGATATCGACGCGAATGGCATCCTAAACGTCTCAGCGGCTGACAAGACAACCGGTAAATCCAACCGTATCACGATTACAAATGACAAGGGCCGTCTATCGAAAGAAGAGATTGAGCGTATGGTCAACGACGCCGAGAAATACAAGGGTAAGTGGCAGCTCGAAAACTTCACTAATTGCAAGCACAGTTCTGACGCATTGCTGTAGCTGAGGACGAGGCTGCCGCCGCTCGCATTTCTGCCAAGAACGGTCT
>QLOS01006441.1:0-12375 GCA_003313725.1 Russula sp. MG48
CGGCTAAATTAATCAAATTATCTCCGGATTAATCCGGATTAACAAAGTAAGTTTTTCCCGATGAGGATGCGGCAGAGTTCTTGCACCTCTATCTCAACGCACTCCATGACGAGTTCCTCGTTCTACTTGCTTCAATCAATCCATCTCAGCTTGCCTATTCCGGACCCAGGGTGGAAGAACCCGAGGATAACAGGTATGAGTCTCAATCAGGCGAGGGCTGGACTGAGGTGGACAAGCGCGAGGAGATGGTGCTCACCCACACGGTGCGCCAATCATCCCCCTTTCATTCTTACTGTTGGGCTTAGCGTGCTGACGTGCCATTGAACCGGGAACCACTGGTGGTCGCTCAGACTCGACATCAACGTCCGCCTTTCTCCCCTTTGCGCGTACGGATATATGCTAATGATTAACCGCCATCACCATCACACACCATGTATAGCACGCCTCGGTACACACTACCCAAGATGCGCTCATCCACATTTCGCAGCTGCAAGCCGAGCAGGTGGGTCCCTCTGACTCTAACGAGGGAAGCCAGCAAGGGCTCATCGAGCCGCTCCCGCCCACGCTCATCTTGCACTTCGAGCATTTTCAGAACTACACAGAGGCCAACGTGGTCAAGGTCAAAACCAGCAAGCGCATACAGCTCTCGCCGAAGCTCGATATCCCTCTCGGTTCGTTTCTTTTCCCCCGATCCGCTCGGGGCTGATGCTGACTCCCCCGTCTATAGATGTGATGGCACCCGCTGCCCGACGTCCCACGCAGCCCCCGCGCTACACGCTCTACGGCGTGCTCTAGCACCACGGCGCGTAGGTGGACAACGGAAACTATACGATTGATGTGCTACACCGAAATCGGGATGGAAGTGGTGAAGGGTGGCTACACATAGACGACAGGAATGTGAGCGCTGTGCAGCACGATATGTTTGGGCTCAGCAACGAGCGGACGGACGATCGGTGTGCCTATCTGCTCTTTTATCGTCGAGCCGCTCCCGCAGTCATTGTATGGTCCCCTTCTCGCTGCCCTTAAAGCCGCCGACTTCGTACCCTCCGCCTTTGAACCTGTCGCCTTCGGAGATGCCCCTTGGTGCGCCATTAAGCCCAGCATGTCACTACCCTCTGCCCTGCTGCATGTCTCACTGCGCTGCCTCGTGTTTTTCTTGTTTCCTTAACGCTTCGGTTTGCCTAGCGTTAGAATCTTTCCCCCTTCTCCACCTTTCACGGTCTACTTGCTGTACCTACGCGTCACTCTGCCTCAGGTCGTGCTTCATGCCTCGTTCGAGTTCTCGTACTGAACTGTTCTGCGTCTCGATATCTCCTCTGTGCTACTACGTTTTGCGCGGGCGTCGTTTCCTTCAACGCTTGACTGTTTCGCTTCCGATCTCCTCGACTTACCGTCCTACCCATGGTATTCGTGCCCGCAGAGTTTGTTGAGTTACTTCGGCATCCATACTCTACGTTCTACGGCCTCGCATTGACCACGCGTAGTACTTGTCTAGATGTATTGTATTTCATATGTCTCTGTTTGTGGAATTGAAGTACAAGGCTGGTGGTAGTACCCCACCAGATGACGTGCGTGCCGAGCAGAAATACTTGGTCTGTGTATGGGTCCAAGGGCACTAAAGGGATTCCGAGAAGACTTCGGACAGTCTGTCTATAGGCAACAACTAAACGTTACGTCGTTCACATTGACTTGGAGCTGGTCGAGATTCAGGAGGACCGTTTGGTGGGGGGAAATGGAAACTTTCCAAAGAACGAGGGCATCTGCATCAACGTGTTGGAATGCGAGCTGCTTCTCAACCTTAATGGCCTCAGCGAGGTCCCCGACGGTCTTTGTCAAAGCAATGGGAAAGATGCGGCTGCGAGGTTCGCCACCAAGCACCAAACAATCGAAATTGCTTCGACAAGGACCGTCGAGGACCTCAAGGACGCGATTAATGAGAAAAAGCAGCTCACATTCCAACACATCGACGCCAACGCCCTCATTCTTTGGAAGGTATCCATCGACTTTGATGCGAATCTGGAAAGCAATCTGGTCAAGGTCGCCATGGATGAAATTGTCGTTAGTCTTTTCGAACCAACAACCAACGGGTAACTGCCTTAATATTGTCATAATATCCTTCTACCCGTGAGGAATAATCCGTTTCCGTGTTCTTGATGCTTTGTGACTTCAGTACGGGTCCGGGATGAGTGCGTTATTCAAAGTCTATGTAGCGACTTTCATGGCAGTCTCGGAATACCCGATAAGTCCATTCAATTTTGGGGTCATGCGTTTACTAGTACTAGCTGACTGCACTTGTCCATCGTCCATTTCTCGATATGGTTGTTCTTCCTCTCTGCACTGTGCCCGGCTTCCCGCAGCGCTCTCCACAAATCCATGTTGTCCACCGTACTGGCAATAGCTTTACAACACTTTTCCTCTCTCTTCACACCCTTTCCCTGGCCACAGGGGGGGTCTCCCGCCGCAGTGAAGTGCGCACGACGAGCGCACGAGTGAGTTCAAAGGGATAGAACAGAAGCGTCCTAGCCAAATCGAGACGGACATGACGGGTAGGGCCGGTAAGCCAAGACGTAAAAGAACTCCGCGATGGCGGAGACGTACAGTACAATACCTTTTCTGGAAGGAAGAGATCTCGCGTGGCTTTTATGCGATCTTTTGTAATGCTGACACGACTACTGTAGCTTCCAATCAGTTCGGAATATCAAAAGCAGAAGTCTCTCGTCTGCCTTTTTTCTCCTTTTTGGGCCAGATCTTGTGACCTCGTCACGTTCGAAGTTGGCGTTTCTAGTTCAAAAGTCATAGTTGCCATGATTGGCAGCCTGCGCGCGACTATGGTGACTAGTCAATGACCACACATCACTGATTCACCCGGCGAACCCGCCTTCGGAAGTGCTGCGACGCTACTAGAACCTCGGTGCGCCACCAAGTTTACAACTCTGCCCTACCTTGTGTCTCGTGCCTTACTATGTTGTCTGATGCCTCGCTTGTTTCTTCTATCCTTTGGTGTATTGCTATGTTGCCTCGTATTTCGCTTGTTCCCTTAACGCCTTCGAAACGATCTCAAGCTCCCCACCTTCCCACCTTTCACGACCTGCTTACTATAACTTACCTAACGTCCCAGTTGAACCCGCCTGGGTTCACATTTCGTGCCTTGGTCCCGTACTGTACCCTTCTCGTCGGTTCTGTGAGACCGTCTCAATTTCTTCTCTGTACCACTACGCTTTGCGCGGGTATGTCACTTCTGCATCGTTCCACTTCAGTTCCACTTCAGTCACATTACTACCTGAATTCGTAGGATTATCGTCGCATCCGTACTGTACGCTCTACTACTTCACGTCGGCCACGCGTAGTACGTAGCTACCAGTCTCAATGCATCTAAATACCTGATTTGTGAAATCAAAGGAGCAGCGAACAGCGACGTAGCTGACTCCCATTTGTTGCCGAAAACCCTCTACCTGTCCTCGAAAGCCTCCAAGTTGTCTCTTATTCACCTCCCTTCTCCTTGCACCCCGCACCCCTTTCCTTTCCGTTGTAGTACTACTGCCTTAGTGTCCAAAGTTAGAGCGTGACCGCAAACACGCCCCGAGCCAGCGCAGGGAAGCGGTTGCTGATGCTGCCAGCGTTAATTGTGCTACTATTCCCTATACGAACGCTTACAACACAGCCTGAACGAGAATCGATGCGTCTCACAGAGGATGTCTCTGTCGAACCCCCTGTACACGTGTTGATACGCCCTCTTATCAGTTCTGGCGCGGCGCTGCCTTATATGTCCAATGACTTGCACGTTTAGGTCAAAACAGACCATGCATCGACAGGCCCATCGACACCTGATCCGCAGAGTGCATATGGCTCAGAGTACGGAGACGGCGAAGTAGAAGAGCAAGAACAAGGGCGGGAGCAGGAAGATGCCCAACACCGGATGACCTCAGCGATATTTACCGTGATCCTGCCAAGTGACTGCAATACGTTGCGAGACGTGTGGAAGAGGAAGATTAGACGAAAGTATAGTCCGAAACAGCGAGACAGTGCATCACATTAGCCTAGAACAGTGTTATCAGTACGACAGGGTATGCGCATATGAATAGCAGACGAAGGTTGGATACAGCTAGCTACGTACGGAAAAAGTAATCAAAAAATCAAACCACCCTACTGGTGATACTTTTTACTATGCCATCTTGGGAGTCCATCGTGGGGGAGGTGCACGTATAGGATACCTGTAGGGTGAGAATGAGTTGGTTTAAACCTGAATGCCGGGAATTCTATACCCAATGGTTTCTCCGTGCCCCTTTTTTTTCTCTACTCGGATGTCAAATAGTAATTCCTCCGACGGATGCTCGAGAGTGATGCTACACCAATTACGCCGGCCCATAATATATTGACTTTTCGGTTTTGACCCATCGGTATCTTTAGTGAATAACGGAAACTGACCGCCAGCATTGTAAATGGAACGCCAGAGTACGTTGCTAAATACGACTGACCATTTCCTCATCCGTATCTGCATGATGCATGGTCCGATGTCGCTTCGTTGACAGCGAACTTACCATAGTGAGCGCACCGACTGGGGGCCTGGAGTTTGAAGATCACGTAATGACACGAGGCACCGGCGTTGGTGAGAACACTCACGGTGTGTTGACAATCGCACCTGAACGTGGGGGTTAGCATGACATAATACACCTGGGAAGAAACGTACTAGTCACGACATTAAGCATGTATCGGTGATCTGACGCAGGAGCAAGTGCTGGGAGTCTCTTGCCCTTTTGCAAAGTTTTAAGCACGCCAACCGCCGCACAATGTACGTCACCGGACAAGAACGTGATGCGAATCTTTCGGTGTTGTGCGAACAGTTGAAGTTGTCCAATGAACCAATTGCGCTCCGCCTGGGATGATCTCATGAGTTAAAAACTGTCAACAAATGGAAAACAAGGACCTTGTGGTATTTGGACGTCCAATGGTCATTCTTAAAGTATAATTAGTTCGGAACGCAACGAGGGGAAGAGGATGTACAAACCAGATCATCCAACAGCTCTGCATCTGCATTAAATTTGTTTACAAACCCTTTTAAGCCCAAAGATCCCGACCTCCCTAATGTGACGAGAGGATTCAATTTTGATGCCAATATGGACTCCAGAAACACCATGCGGGGATACGCAATCGGAATCCCTATGTCAATGTTCAGCCCTGCTGGAAGTGACAACGACACATAAAGCAGTGTTACCGAGCTGTATGATGAGATGCTGCACATCATTTGGCAACGCATGTAGTTGTTCGAAGACCTTTTTGTATTCTTCCAGGCTACACACTTGCGCTAGCTTTCGTTCCGCCCTGAAAGGTCTATTATAAAAGAACCATACTGCCTCCAATGGCATTTAACGCGCCTGCAATCCAACATGAGCACCCAAACGGTTGGGCCGACAGGTGTTAGAAATGAATGTGATGGGAAGGGTATGTATGCCCCTGGACTACCAATGATGAGTGATTTAATAGGGTGAGCACCCGGTCGATCATCTACGCCGTCCAGAGAGACTGGTACGACGCTGTGAGTTATTGGAGTCCGTGAGTAACCACTCTTACAAACCATTGATGAAGCATTGGAACAGGAGGAAGAAAAAGTATCCCCTAGAGCCGATTCTGCCAAACAATTTAGGGATTTCCTATTTTAGGTTGGGTAATGCCTACGCGTTGAAAACTGGTGCTCGCTGCAAGTCATCGGGGTCTGCCGATAGTCAGCAACTCCGGAGAGAAATGCGACATTACATACAACTTCCAAAACCATCGATCTTGCGCTGGCGTTAGTACACGACCGGAAAAATACGATATCCACGCGCTTACCAGATCTGTTGGGAAGGGGAGAGCCCCAGGTTAGCCCGCAGTGTCCTCACGTGCATGCTCCACTCAGCTCACCGTGATCGTCTAGAGTAAGGGGATGCCTGTTATAACATGCCAAGGAAAAGATGTAGCTCGGCCTACCTAACATATTAAGCATGGGGCTTAGAAACCATCCTCGTTATGAAATCCGCTGGACATGGAATCAAGATAGACATACATCGAGCTATTGGCACGGGCGAACGCCCCGCTACGAAAAATCTGGCAATAGTGATTGAAATAGAAGCGGTCTATCGCAGTCAGTATTTCCTGCGTTAGGGGATACTGCTTCTTTTCCTCATGTTTTGGGTGGTTTATCCATTCTTGAAGTTCGGGTTCGCGAGTGACTCTGGAGCAGTATTCCGGCGCCCAGGATACGAAGGCTCAGCTGTGGGACGCACCCGTCACAATAAAGCTGATCACCACCGCCGACTAGTACATGGAACGGCCGCTCAGCGTGCTTCGCCAACAGGTCAACCCAGACTGGGTCGTAGCCGCTCTGGAATCCGGGTCCGCGAAAGTCATCTGGGTTCACACCTGCACTGAACCCATTGCACTGCATCGATTGACGCCGTCAAAATACCAGTGTGATTCTGACGTGGATTACTCACAGAATAAGCAGCCAAACGCATCGTCTGACGACGACCAGGGACAACGAAATTCATTTCCATCCCGCTATTGACCGAATATTGAATACTCATTTCATCACTACCGAGCGGAATTTGAATGAGAAATCTCCAAAAAGTGTACGTGCTGACGAATGAACCAAAATTGTGTAAGTCGTAGTCGAGTGAGAGGTTTGGTGCGTGCACATACCCGCCGAGTCCGGTATACACATAAATCTCTTGCCCGAGAACTGTCTTTTCCTGCGCATTCGGGCCTGGGGGGGGCTCGTCTTCGGTTTCACTCCGAAAAGGCTGTGCTGTAGGGTCGGCAGGGTGCGGGCCCAAATCGACTGAGCGTCCTTGGTGAACGTGGTGCCTATGCGAGGGAATGGGCTGGTCTGGGTCCCATGAATACTTGAAAGTTGGAAATGGCTCATAGGTAGACCCAGCGTCGGCGGCTATACAAATGTAGGTTTAAGTTGGCGGGGGGGGGCTTAGCGTTCATCAGAAGTCTGGCAGAAACCAACGACTCACTGACGATCAGAGCTGCGCCATGCCATACGCCGTGTTCATCCACGGTGTCGTACCGTAGTAGAGGGCCGCACATAAACTGCAAGTACGGATTCATCCACCTCTTTTTGAGGCTCTTGGAACGCTCGACCGCAGTGAGACGTGACAATTGACTGTTGTTGGATGAATGTCGTAGACTGTGAGGGCTGGACGGGATCCTCGTGGAAGGCACATTGACGAATGGATACCCGGTCTGCAGAAGATGGGAGCTGACAGGTGGGAGCGTACTGGACGGAAAACCCATGTATACACCATCCTTCGGCGGGGGGGTGGGCGGAACGGATGATGATGGGGCGGAAACATTCCAACCTCCGATGAAGGCCTCCTCCATCGGTAAGACCTGTTGAAAAGGGCGAAATTGACCATCGGGACCTCTGGAGGGAAGACTATCTTCCTGAAGGTGTCCGGATGAGCCTGACAGACCGCAAGGTGAACCGGCGCAAAAGCACACTAACCCGTTCCTGCTCGGCTCTTCGACGGGCATGCCATCCTGGATTATCCATGTTACACTTTAAGTCGGGGGAGTGTAATTAGTGAGCTAAGTATTGTGGGAGTGAGTAGAAAGGGAATGAACTGAACACTGATAGCTTCCCGGGCCGGCGCTATTAGATATATAACACGCAGCAACCTGCCCTTTCACACCACGGCGTAACGGTGGAGCTCTGTCACTCATGTCTTCATTCTTGCACACGCTTTCATTTCTGCAACCTAACTTGAGGTGACCAAAATACCGATACTGCCTATCACCGCGCTTTTTGATAACCTCAAGAAGCACGACACGGAATCTACCGTACAACCGCCGATACATTCCCGCTAAACTTGTAGACATACAGTACGTAAGCAAAGTTAGGGAACGGCGTCCGTGTCCATGGCCACAAACACAAGTTGAGTTAAGTTAAATATATGAGGCACAAGACACTCCACTGATATAGAATATTATGATAAATCAGAAAAGAGTGACAGCAGAACTAAAATAGTAAAACCAGGAAGCGCAGGGTGGATATGGGGACAGTGCATACGCTCAAACGTTCGCGACCTTCCATAGACCAGTCGATCAGTCCACCAATTGGAATAATGAAGGGACAGGACGCACCCTAAGCACGCGCTGTCCGCTATTATACCCATAGTCTTCGTCATCAGCGAAGCTCGTCCGGGCAGCTTCCTCCTGCTCGTGTGGGTAAGAATCAGGGGTATACTTCTCACCTAGGCCCTCGTCTTCACCCTCGTGCGCACGAGGTCCTGCAAGACCTGGGGATTGAGGGCCATCCAATCTTGCAGGTTGTTGATCCTGATATCCACCATATACGTCCTCATCTCCGTCGGGAGGCATCGTCGAAACGCCACCTCCCGGGGTAAATAACGCAGAGTAGCGTGCCTTTTCGGGGGGAGTGTCTTGTCCGCCTGGGTATCCCGGAGCTGGTGTCGGCATAGGATAACTCTCTGCGGTTGTTGGCAGAATGGATGCGCCTTGGCTGAGGCTGCGTGCAAGCCCACTCATCCCACTCTGACTGTGGGAAAATCCCGAGTTCGTCGACGCCCCGCGCGTCACCGCATACGGGTCACCACCAGCCAGACCAGCAGCATGAACAAGGTCATAGTTCAAGACCCCTGTGCCGCCATGAGGGTTTCCTTGGTGCCAGGAGCGTCGGGTGTCTTGCATTTCGTACTGTTCGGGTGGATGGGCGAGCGCCCCAAACGGATCTGGTACCCCTCCGTTACGTAGGCTACGTCCACGAGCACCAATACCGGCAGCACCAGGCCCTGCGGGGCCAACACCGGGATATGGATGGGGCTGCTCGTGCGAAAGTGGCGGCTGAGAATATGTCCCGTGACTGGTGTCCGAAAAATGCCCATATCCCAAGGCTGTAGCAGAGGAGGTAAAATCAAAGTCGTCGAAATCCGGCGGCTTAGCAGTGGCAGCTTCAGCGGCAGCCTCATCAATCTCGCGATCAAACTTGCGGGCGCGACGTCGGCGAATAAAGCTGGTAAAGAGTAAAAAGACGAGAATGAGGCTGATAATGCCAGCGACGGAGAAGACACCAGCGACTGCGCCTGTATTATGAAAGAAACTGATAAAGGGTTAGCGGGAGTCTCAAGAAATTACACATGGGGAAACAAGGAAGCTCGATTCGGCCCAATACCACACGGTCATTCCCGACATGTGACGCGTGAGAAGAGCGCGCAAGAGTGCAAATAAGCACTGTTACAGCTACAGGTTTCCCTGCTTAAGGCTCAAATGCGGCAGAGAAGCACGAATACTCTTCATGAGAATATATGGTTTGCTTTCGTGAGTAGATCCACATGGGACGTAGGATCATGAGATCGCACGGCCATCACAGATTGGGCGGAATAGACCGCCAGGCCCCCATATACCCCAGGATGAAGAGCTATCGTGCCTGCCACCCAGGAGGTGTTAACAAAATATGATGTGCTTACCCAGTGGGCGACGACGATGACTGGGCCGCCGAAGACTCTGTCGGCGCAGACCCGGAAATAGTAATAATTGAAGTTTGCGTAAAAACCTGGCCATTATCCGACGTTTGAATCACAAAGGTAGCGCTTGTACGTGCGGAGGGCAACCTGGCGGGAGAAGAGGTCGTTGTCGAAATGGGAGCCGGAGTGGCAACACTCGCAGTCGTGGTTGTTGGGACGCTAACTGAGGTAGTTGTCGACGGCAACTGAGTGGTGACTGGGCTGGAGGAGCTAGGGGTGGGTGTAACTACCGCGACCGTCGTCGGAGGGGAAGTCACCGGTATGGGTGTCGTAGTTGAAGAGGTAGAAGGTGGCTCTGAGACCGTCGCGACTGGTGAAGAAATTGTCGTCGTCGTCGTTGTCGCCGTCGGTTGGCTACTGTATGATGCGTCAACCCAGAACTGGACGGAGAAAAAAATATGACCTACACTGTGGACGAGGGTACTGATGCATAGGTGAGACAATGTCTTGAAAAATACAACGGCGAACGTACCAGGTAGAGACATGGCGTCGAACCAGTGTGTCGAACCAGCGTAGTAACGAATGTGGTGCGCGAAGCGACAAATGGGAGGGGCGGTGTGAGTGTAAGATGGGTCAGTGTTTAAAAATGAGGGGCCGAGAGGGCAAGACCATGGGGTTTGAGCTGAACCCGAGAGTACTACCTTGCGCAACGTCGCACGGGGAGGCTGTCGTGGTCGTCGTTGGTGAGGTAAGTTAAGTGTACTGCTTACATAACTCAAAATTTTCGGGGCGGAACTGAACAGAAAAAAAATAAATTGATGGCAAGACTATTAATACTGGGCCGCGGACAGGACCCTCAAAGTAATTCGCTTCCTCGAAAAACTGAAGAAGGGATGAGGTATAGGGAGAAGGATCCAGCGCGGGAAAACACGCTACTAGGGCGCAATCGTGTGTATAACATTTTTCACCGCCACAGCGTCAAGGCGGCAACGTGGCCGCTACGGCTATTACATCCCCGAAGACATGGCACAAAGTACCCGGGCCAACAAGCGCGGAGACTCGGCCCTCCCTCACACTGTCTTTTTCCGCTTTGTTAGTCTCGAGCCAGCGCTCTCTGCATCGCTCTCGCTTTCTTCCTCTCTTAGCGCCCCTCTCAACCCCTTCATCTTTCGAGTTTGTAGTTTTCCCAGATCCTGTTTCGCAACGTGTACTCGACCACGCAAATCACCCATGTCGTCCACCTCGAGATTCTTGCGTTTTTTGCCGAGCCCCTTCTCCACGTCTTGCTTTTTTAGTTTTGGCCGACGCATTGCAGCCTTCCAGAGTTCTGTATCTGCTGATTTATGTCGCCGCAAGCTCAGGTCTAGGGATGGACCCATGGGAACAAGCTCGACACGTGGTACGCGCTGGCCTGAGGCAAGCAGCTTCACGGAGTAACCCCGGATATGTACTGTGGGTAATGGTCCATCGGTTTGAGTATCGGAGGCGGACGCAAGTTTGTCGGGTAAAGGAGCAACTGTTATGCTGATGACGTGCTCGAGTCCTGCGAGATAGACGCTCTCGATGACCTCACCATTGAAGAGGTCCATAAGTAGCGATTTTAGTTGAATGAAACGTGGGTGTGTGTCAAAGAGCTCAGAGGCGAAGTGCAGCATGGGCTTGTGCGCTGGTTGTGGTTTAGACGTCTGGCATATGTCTCAGCGATTAATTAGAGATGTCGATGACAATCGCTATGGAACCGCACCTTGAACTCGTACATGCTAACAAATCGGTCCACGCCCAGCTCGCACATGTCGAGAAGTTTCCCATTAAACAGGCGGGCAATAGTCAGCCCATTCGGCCGCTTCTTCGTGCTTTGCCCAAGCACAAACATGGATGCATCGTTTTTATGTGCCCAGAATTCGAGCGACGTTGCATCCTCAAACGGCCGTACGGCATTCTTTTTTGAGAATGAAATTGCGTGAGGTCGCTTTAGTGCCATCTTTCATGTTTCAGGGGGAATAAGATAAAATTATTCCAGTTATATGATCGTTGAAGGGGATCACAGACCAGTTCTTTCATAACACCACTGAGAACTTCACCGGTGTGGGTACCACGAACAAAGACGACTGTCCGTGAGTCCTCGACTTCCTTCGGTTCACGAGCTTCCAAGGCCCTTTTGGATCGCGCATTCTTGGGTTTTCTGAACGAGGATTGGCCATCAGTCTTTTGAAAAGACGGAAACAAGAAAAGGTGACACACACTACGCGCAGCATGGTTCAAAAGAACACTCGTAAGCGGCTCAAACTTTCCACGTTCCACGAGGTGGTTGTACAAATGAAGCTGAAGACCAGACGTCAGACCCGATTGCTCGTCGTAGCGGCTGCGTGCAAAGTAAAACTTGGCTTTTCCGCCGCGGCTGCGCGGCCCGGACCATCGCGCACAGTAGCGCCTATTAGGTTCTGCCGTTCTGGTAGTGGGTAGCTCAAAATTCCTCCTAATGGCGACAAACAACAGCCTATGTAGCCAGGGGGTGCACACGTACGCAGTCCCCAGCCCCCTCGAACCAGGTACTAGCCAACATGCTCAACAACGGTAGTAACGAGTTTCCCATCCTGAATCTTGGTGAGCAGCATCTCTGGCACGGGTTTTTCGTCAAAGACACCATCCTCTTCACCTTCCACCGGTAAGCTAATATTTATGCTGCTGCACTTTGCCGTGGTAATCTCCGTACTCAAGCAGTCCTTACTCAGGAAGATCTGTCCCGAATCGGTCGAGTCAAGCTGGATTGTCGGTGCGGAGCCCGTGATTTGGAGCGTGAATGAGGGTGAGTTTGTCACGGAAACCGATGAGATCACGGATTCCACGAGCACGGACATTTTTGTGCAATTAACTGTAAGGCATAGTATCAGTACCTTGCATTCCCCTC
>QLOS01006448.1:0-11381 GCA_003313725.1 Russula sp. MG48
GACTCGCCCATTAGATTTGCTCACACACATCTTACCACATCACTTTGGGATTCGAAAAAATATGTAGTAGCTTCTAAATCGTATTTTCTTGATACCTAGATAACTAATTTTGATCAAAATGTCAAGTTCCGAGTGTCAGTCGAAGATTACGCTTGGGTGTCTCAAGGAACCCTAGAAGACTGTACCATTTTGCAGGTAATGTGACCACCTAGGCCTGGGCACAGCACCAATCAAGGGCAAGCAACACTCTCGGAAGAAGACGGGCCGGTTCCCGGACCCATGGTGACTACACCGTTGGCATAGCTAAAAGTCAATACGATACGAACCAATAATAGACATTCCATGCTGAATCATACTAGTACACCTAGAGTCCGAACAATAACCACGATATCATTCAACGTACGTCTCGCTACCCTCTGTGTATTGCGCTCTCGGGGAGTAGCGTAGGAACGGGGCAAGCAGACGCGTTCTGACGCTTTCATGGGACAAGGTATGAGGAGTCAACTCTCGTCCGCGGCCCAAAACAGTATAGGACAGGGTGCTCGCCTCCACTTCCCAATCCATTGACCTTCTTCGATCTGCGACTTTGGGAAGACCTCGAGGATCCACCAGAACACCTTTTTCATCACGAACCTTCTTCACCGCATCCCCGGCGCCCAGCGACTCCTCAGCGACCAGAGACAGCCCGCCTGCCAAGCTCTTTCCATAGCTTGCGAACGCAGCTTTCTCCTTTCCAGAGGCGTCGCGATACACATCTTCATCGAGCATCGCTTTCTCCAGACTCCCGCGGGGCGTCCTCACAGTAAGTAGCACTGGATGCTTCGCGCACTATGGATGGTGGCTCGATCATCGCCAGTGGGATGTCCCACTGCTTGAGCGCCGTAGGGTCGAAGTGGATGTGACACCGTTCGGGATCTCGCGCACCATCCAGCACATGTTGCTCTGAGTCCTTCGCATCGCCACCTCTGACGTCTATGAGAGCAGAGCCGCCGTGAGTGTGTCTGCTTCCGACCCAGAGCGAAAGGGATGTACGCATACACGCACCTGCCAGTGAGTGGCAACCCGCGAACCAAACTTCCTGGATGTTTGTCTCGAACCCCAAATCATTTGCGTGGCGGTTCGGGTTAAAACTGACGGGCGGGGTATCCGGGCATCGCGTCTTGCGTCCTTTGAAGATGTTCAACGAACGCGCCACCCTCTTCAACGGTGCCTGAGTCTGCGGCAGCTCTGGACCAGGAGCTACAGTTGGGCAGTGATACAAGTTAGCACGGAAGCCCTGTCGCGACCCTAGCAACATTTCATTAGCTACCAGTACATCTCGTAGACGGTAGGATAAAGATGGTGGGTCGGATGGCCGAAGTTTCGCACCCTAATTCTCCGAATTCCACATACCTTGTCTGAATACCCTGATCATGTTATTTGTGCCCACAAAAGGAAGTGTCCCAGCATTGAGGAACCCGAAACTGGCAAACTATGTCCCTGAAACACCAAAGGCAATACAGTGTAGTCAGCTACTGTACTACTTCGTACGACAGTGCGTACAGGCAACTGTGGGCGGAAAGTGAAGGGGGAAGAAGAATAGAAGAGGTCAAGGGAAACGATGGGAAAGACTGAGGCAACTACGACTCGAGAAGGCAAGACAACCAGACGGCGAGGTCACGGTGGAGCAAGGCAACCCCCGGAGGGAAAATGACACGATTGATGAGGTTGCTGACGGTGAGGCACGCGCCGTGCTTTTCGAGAACAATGGGGGGCCCGCTGCTCCTCAATTCCACAAACCAGACGCTTTAAATACATCGATAATAGTAGCTATGCGTACTCAAGGTGAGACCGTAGAACGTATAGTACGGGTGCAAAAGCAATCCAACGAGCCTAGCAGATACGAATACGACGCGTAGAGATGTAAGTAGAGGAAATCGGGGAGTGAGAGATAGTCAAACTATGAAAGGTACCATGCCCGCGCAAAACGTACTGGCAGAGAAGAAATCGAGACGATAACGCGGAAGCAGGGACAAAGGTACAGTACGAGAACAAGGTATGAAGCAGGAACTGAGGCGGGATCATGTAGTTACGTACAGTAAGCAGGCCGTGAAAGGTGGGAGGTGGAGATACAGCGTGAGTTGTAACATGAGGCAAACCGGAGCGTCAAAGAAAAATGTAAAACACAAGAAAATATAGAAAGACACGAGGCGGGCCAGAGATTGGCGACGTCGCTGGGTTAGTGGCACACCGAGGTTCCGGGAGCATCGTGGCATCCCTAAAGGCGGTGGATCGAACGGGAGAGGGGGCGAAGTCGGCGGCTCCAAGGGTAGCGGACACGCTAACCTTGCAGTACACATCGACGACATCTCGGCAGCTTGCTGATGTACCCCGGACCGGCGCCCGTGTAGGATGCCTGTAATTGCTGTCTAGCGTTCACTTGGCGCCGCGTTCTCGCAGCAAACCTGCAATCTCGTGATACCGATTCGCCGACGATATTTGGAGTGCAGTATTGCCTTTTTTGTTCTTTGCATCTATGTTCGCATGGTGCTTGACTGAAGCCTGGGCTAGGCGAGACCAGAGTGTCGATCCCACATTAGGCCGCACGGTCGCATCTGCGTAGTGACCCAGTAATAATTCCATCATATCGCGCTGATGGTTGGTGGATAGGGGACCAGAGGCTATGTGTAATGCAGCATTTCCTTCGCTATCCCGGGCATCGATGCTAGCCTTGTGTTGGAGAAGTACCCGAGCTGCGTTCAGGCGTCCATAGTCGATTGCGAGATGCAGTGGGGTCTGACGGTGGACATCTCGGATATCCACGTCTATCCCATGATCAAGTAGCCATTTCATAGTGTCGACACTGTCATCCAACGTTGCTGCATGTAGTAGCGTCCTGTGTCGAAGGTTCCGGATATGAACGTCCGCACCGTGATGATGCAGTAGCTCTGCAACCCGGAAATCCTTATTATGGAGTGCTGCCGCCAATGGAGTCAGCTTCTGACCACCCCTTGCATTTACATTGCATGAGTGCTTGGTAATGAGACGTTCCACCAGGTCATGGAACCCACACATTACGGCATAGTATAGAGGCGCGCCATAGCCCTCCTCTCTGTCTGTGAAACAGTACCAGGGTTCATCTTTATCGTAAAACTGGAGCCACGCTTCCCAATGTGGTTTTTCTGCATCAAAGAAATATTCCATCGCATCCAGGATGCTGGATGATACATTGTCGAATCGGGCATGGTCAACCCAGTGCCGGGCAGCATATTCGGCAAAAGGAAAGTCCCCAATGTTAGACTTCATGAAGCGATTGTCCAAACTGAGTAAAACACCCAGGCAGGCCTGTGCTAGAGTCGCGTGCGCACGCTCGGGAAGAATATGATAACACGAGACGTCCCCACTTGAACGTGAGAGGATATCCGATATCAGGAACTCCTTTACGGAGATGTGGGAGAATTGGACAACTTGGAAATCGCCATCGTCAATGGCTATTAAGCTTGAGCATGCAGAGAGTATGACTTGGTATTGACCCTCCTCGCGCCAATTCGGATTCAACCTCGGAATCCCTTCTGGGCGAGCCGGGTCAAAGTCAACCGCCAGTGCTACTGCGAGTTCTTCAACACGGAGGGGTCGGTTGGCGACAGTAAGACACTGTAGGAGTCGATGGGTAAGCTCTTGTCTATCCTTATTGATGACCTTCAGTATGCGTTCGTAGGTCTCCTCTAGGGTCGCAGGCAATTCTGAAAGAATCCGTGGTACACTTAGTGGGGGACTGTGTCGCAGTGTTTCCAGTTGGCTGTATGCCCATCGAAAACTATTTGAATGCGTAAGTGACTGGCATGAGCGCAGGAAAGTAACACCCTTACCTTCCATTGGCTATTTCGGGAAGGTTCTTCACAATCAACCTCTTATGTTCCTCGGGCCATCCCGCCATATTTGCGTCTCTATCAATGAAAGCGCTGATGTAGTCAACAATATCTTGATTTTGTCCATCATGCTCGTGAAGGGAAACACGTAGAGATGTCAAAGGCTCGAGGGTTGCTTGTATGTCGCGATCTGGCCGACTACTGACACATATGTGTAGATTTGGAAGGTTCAGGTCAACAAGATCCCGAATAAGCTCGAGGACCTGTTCACATGAAGGGTACATGGAATTGTTGCGACACTCATCAAGCGCATCCACGATAAGATAAACCTGGCCTTGGGCAGGGAGAGAGAGCATGTCTTTCAAGCATTTTGTCAAAGAACCGTCACTGGGGTCTTGTCTGCCATCGTTATGTGCGAAATAAAGTCGGGAGAGTTCGCGCCAACAGTGATCGGATTGATCGGCAAGCTGGAAATTAAGGGAGCTGAGCAACTTGTCGCGGCTTCGCTTGTTTTCGTCACGAAAGTCGAAGTAGAAATAACCCATCAACGCTGTGTCGGAAAGGGCCATGACATGTTCGACTATTGAGGAACTGGTTGACGGTTTCAGCCCATCTAGCTAGTGACAATTCAGAAAGAACCAACCAGAGAATACTCTTTCCCGAGCCAGCTATGACGTTGAAGACAATGAGATGCAGAGAGGTAGAGGGTAAGAACAACGTACGTTGTCCGTGAATCCAAATGAGGGAAGGAGTCGACTTCCATTTATTGAAGACGTTGTCGTGAAAGAACCATGCTGCTGTGCTTTCGTGGTGGGCGGTACGTGCAATGTGGTGATTTATCGATGGGTCAGGCGGAGAGAGCCACCTTCGAAGGTTCTGTCGCGGCTGCCTTCCTGTGAGGGTATCTGGATCCCCAGGATGAGCAGTGAGAATGGTAGATATCGTACCGGTGCTCAGGACTTGCGTTAAGGAACAGATAGATAGGTTTACGCACCGTTGATGACTACATCCGCTCTCTCACCGACCTGTCCCACTTCCCCATCGACCCGTCCCACGCTATCAGCAACCGATCCCTCAGCGTCCAGTCCCACGCTATCAGCGGTCAGTCTCACGCTATCAGCGACCGGTCCCCCGCTATCAGTGGCCCATCCCACGCTACCAGCGACCGGTTCCGAGTACTCGGAATCAGCGACCCATCCCACGCTACCGGCGCCCGTGGCCCAATCACCCCAACCTCCAGTGACCGGGGCTCGACCATCAGCGACCCAACCATCAGCATCCGTGGCCCAACCATCAGCATCCGTGGCCCAACCACCAGCATCCGTGGCCCAACCATCAGCATCCGTGGCCCAACCACCACCGAACGAATCACCGAACGAGGCCCAATCACTAGTATCAGCGAGCTGAGCCCAACCATCAGCGGCCGGTGGGCTATCAGCGAATTCAAGGCCATAAGGGACCGGAGAGCTATAAGCGACCAGTCTCACTCACTCGTCGATCTGGTACGTGGGCTCCAAGGCCAGGGCTGCCCTCATTCGTACACCCTCCCGAATAAGATCGTCTAGCCTCATCAACGCATCCTTGATGTCATTGTTATCCACTAGCTTCTTGAAAATGTGTGCTAAGGAAATGAGCCAATGGCGAGATGTTGTTGGGGATCAACTTGCTTACTTCTTTGTCTCCGTCTACTCTCCTTTGTAGCAATGGCAAGAATAGAGAGTACTTGGGCCATCATTTCCACGATGATCTCGGACATTGCAGGAGGTGTCGGTTTCACTTCCGTGTAACTCTCGAGACGCCGAGAGAAGTTCACGATTTGCTCGGTGAGATCGACGAGCGCATCTTGACTCGCATCAACCTCCTCAACCGCCTACCGACGTTGGGTGTCACAATGGCCGGCACAAAGAGATCAAAGAATATGCTCACCAAGAGGACGCCAATAGCCATAAAGATCACCCTCGCAGGCGGGAGTGGCTGAAAAATAAAAATCAGAACACATATCGTAGGGTGATATGCAGTCAAGCCTTACCAGACCAACATCCTCATCGAGATCGGCAGAGAATACGCAGAAGACATCCACGGTCGTGTGCAAAGACTTTGTTAGTCTGTCATCGCCAATCCTATGATGACCGAATTTCTGGACTTGTGCATCAAGCACGGCATGAATGGCGGCAGTAGAGTCACAGGATTGCAGTTGAGTGGCGAGAGGGAGAGAAAGAAGGTCTATATTGGTATTCCTCTCGTACTCCCATAAGGCAGCATTGAAAATGGATTGCAAGTTGGAAGAGAACGCCGCAGGGGTAGTCTGGGACATATTGATAATGGAGAAAATGCTTGTAGAGAGATACGGGTATGATGGGAAGTGGGCGGTGAGAGGGACCTTACACACTTACTGTAAGAGGACCACCTAATTCCCATGATGAGGAAGTCACGGGACAAGTAGTACATCGGTGGCCACCGGACCTTTGATACATACTGTAGTTATAGCGTGCCGATTGAGAGTTTGAGCTAAGTCGCACCAGGTCACGCTCTCAAAGTAGTTAGGCCCAATTTTAGACGCTCGTCGTCACGAACGCGTTCTCTCTCATTTCAATCTCAGAACTTGTTTATTGTTAGTCATCAATGTCCATATAGAGTTTCTTTTTAAAAACTTCGCTTACTAAAGCACAAATACTACGCTTACTTAAGTTACTTGTAAAATAACACCAAAAATATACTTATTTCTTTTTCGGTCCCTGAGAGGCATTTACCTAATACAACTACCAAAAAAGCGAAGGATCGTGCGGAGGCGCGTTCCGGGCAGGCACAGAGGGGCTCGGGTGTGCCGCGGCTTCGGTAGCACATCCAGGCACCCTGCCCCGGAGGCGGCGGTGGGGGGGTTCGCCGCGCGCCGGAGTAGCGGGCGCCTCGGGGGCCATGGAACGGAAGGGGAGGGAGGAATGGGCTGCGTTTTCGCGCGGAAGCGGCACATCCGGGGGCGCAGAACGTGCGTGCCGGGTCCGGAGCCCACTTGGCATTGTGGGAGCGCGCGCCGGGCGTCGCCGACGTCATCCGGGTCCCTGCGGGTCTCTGTGCATATCTACGCTGCTGAGGTAAGAAGGGACAACATTTGAGTGCCCCTATTAATAATACACTTCTGACTAAGGGCCCTAACTTGGAGTTCACACCACGACTCCTACTTATATGGGCCCTATTAGGTCAACCTCTACAAGTCTGTTTGGTGCAACGGTAAAAGGTGAAATTGTCTAGGTAATCACGTGAGCAGGTTGAGGGTTCGAATCCCAGTGTGATAATTTTATTGTTTGAGTATGTAAGCAACAAATGCCCCCGGCAACTCCCTGTTGATTAGTAACGGTCTTAGGGTATGAGAAAAAAAAACTAGTTTATTTTCGTTAAAGCTATTGAGGAAAACTAACTATTACTATATCTTAAGTAAGCGTAGTATTTGTGCTTTAGTAAGCGAAGTTTTTAAAAAAGAACTCTATATGGACATTGATGACTAACAATAAACAAGTTCTGAGATTGAAATGAGAGAGAACGCGTTCGTGACGAACGAGCGTCTAAAATTGGGCCTAAACTACTTTGAGAGCGTGACCTGGTGCGATTTAGCTCAAACTCCGATTGAGTAAAGCGTCACGCTTTTAGAAAAGGAAAGTACCCAGCACTTTGGCTTGCGAGTGGCAACTCGCGAGTTGATACTATTATTTTTCGAACTCAGCAAAAAGGTCATGATGAATAGTTTCTGATAAGTCAATTTATTGTGAGGATAAGCTACAACAACGAAATTTAACGCTATTTATGTAATCTATTGGGAAGTACGTGAAGGCGGGTGCCACGGCGCGGCGGAGATGAGCACGCGCAGGGGCACTCGCTGTAACCGGTTGGGAAGCGGGCGCGTGCACGAGGGCGGGCGCCGCGGTGGAGGTGAGAGCACATACAGCAGGTGTAACCTTGGTTGAACCCTCCGACCAGTCCTTGGAGGCGCGACCCCTCTCTCCACCGTGGCAGAAATTCATAATTGGCGTAGCTAAAAGTCAATACAAACCAAGATAAATAATGGACATTCCATGCTGAATCATACCAGCACCTGAAGTCCGAACAGTAACCACGATATCATACTAGTACATTCAACCTCATCCGCGGCCCCAATGAAAACTACCCCGGTCACGTTCACGTCACTAGTATTAGCGTACTTCACGTAGCAATGGTATAGGACGGGGTGCTCACCTCCACTTCCCAATCCATTGACCTTCTTTGTTCTGCGACTTGTAATACGTCGGGAAGGCCTCGAGGATCCACCAGTACACCTTTTTCCTGAGTCAATCACGAAGCTCCTTCACCGCATCCTTGGCGTCCAGCGACTCCCTGGCAACCAGAGACAGCCCGCCCGCCACGCTCTTGTCATAGCTTGCGAACCCAGCTTTCTCCTTTCCAGGGGCGTCGCGATACACATCTTCATCGAGCATCGCTTTCTCCCGCAGGGCGTCCTCACAGTAAGTATCACTGGATGCTTCGCATACCATGGATGGTGGCTCGATCATCGCCAGTGGAATGTCCCACTGCTTGAGCGCCGTGAGGTCGAAGTGGATGTGACATCCCGAGTTCAGGATCTCACGCACCATCCAGCGCAGCGAAATGCTCGACAACGCATGTCGCTCGGAGTCCTTCGCACTGCCACCCCCGACGTCTATGAGAGCAGAGCCATCGACAAGCAAAGAGGAGTGGGTCTGCTTCCGAGTTCCGACTCAGAGCAAATGGGATGTACGCATACACCCACCTGAGTGGCAACCCGCGAACCAAACTTCCTGGATGTTCGTCTCGAATCCTAAATAATTGCGTCGCGGTTCAACGGTGACCAAGTCTGCTGCAGCTCTGGACCAGGAGCTAAGTTGGGTGGTGATACAAGTTAGGACGGAACTTGTCGCGACGCTAGCAGTGATTCATCAGCTACCAGTACACTTCGTAGACGGTAGGATAAATATGATGGGTTGGATGGGTGAAGTTTCGCACCCTAATCCTCCGAATTCCACATACCTCGAGAGACAATGCTTGTCTGAACACCCTGACCATGTCATTTGTGCCCACAAAAGGAAGTGTCTCGGTTTGAGGAAGCCGAAACCGGCAAACCATGTCCCTGAAATACCAAAACTAATAGTCAGCTAGGCAGGTGCTCATCAAAAGGAGGCACGGACCACTGCCACACGCCAAGGAAATCTATGGGTTCATCGCGAAAGAAAGCCTGTTTGAAGCGATCTGCCAACTTGTGGGGTCTACGATTCGAGGATTTGTGTAACTCGTATGCGAACGGAACCTGCTCGAAATTGTCCTTAGATAGCAAGCCCACCTGGTCCACGGTATACCGTAACTGGTGGGGGACAGCAGTCCTTAAGCTGTTTGATTGTCCGGCCCCCCGGCCCGTCTTAAGCGGTACAGGTTGATGTTCGGGCTGAACCTGCAGAAAGCACGGACGTCAACTTGTGTATCATGACTCCCATGTCATCCGCCACTTGGCCGCTAATTTCACTCAGTACAGGTACACTAGGTTCTCCCCCCCAACCCGCCCAAATTTGCTGATACTGTAGCTCAGGGCCGCTGGCAAAAGGACGCAGAAGGTATTCTGGTTTTCGTGAGTCCTCACCTTACTTTCCATATCGTCGCATATAACAGTTAGAAAATTATACACTGGCTTGTTCTCTGCTGCCGCTGTAGCATTGGTCGCGGTGACCATCTATGACCTCAGGCAGAATTCCCAGGATAACTTCGCATTCTATCTTGGGAACATCTATCACCCCCTGACCCCAACCTGCGAGATCCTCCGTCACATTCGCCAATTTATATCCGTCTACACCAAGGCGCCCATGTCCTCACGACAGCCGCGTTCTCTGCTTCCAGTAATGAAGAGGACAACGTCCTGCGCCGCCCATCGCCGTATCCTATCTGCAACATCAGCCATAATCACCCAAATTCGACTCCTCACGTTCACTAGATGGGCATTGGTGCAGCAAGACAGACTGCCCACACATCATAGGCGAGCTGCCATCTAGTGGTGGCCCCGATACTCCGCAACACACTATCTCAATCGCTTAGGGCAATATTCTGGCATCTTATCTACGGCCATCTCCACCCCTCGGTGTATCCAACGTCGTGGCGCTCTCTGCAACACGAGGAGGTGAACTCCTACGGCACCCGACTCATTATCACCGCCGACGTTCATGTGGTCCCTCGCAGCGCGCTGACCGGGGACCTTCGTTCACCCGCAGATTCCTCAGTGAACTAGTCTGACCTTCCCCATCGGAGATCAGTTTCTTCCTCTTCGTCACTTATTGCGTTCTCACATATTACCCTTCACATGGCCGCTATCTACCAGTTAGAACCATCAGCCCGAATACTGTTGTCACAACAACAATATGACCTGCGAATCGTAATCCATCAGAGAATTCCACATACTCTCATGTTCGAAGCGACTTGCAGTCGTGGCTTGTTGATGGACACATTGTGAGTTCTCGATGCATCTTCTTTTCTTAGGGCTTAGCATTCTCGCAGATATGTGTTGACATCACCTGCGGAAGCTTTGACAAGGTCTGAAAGTATAAAGTGGCTCTCGAGCACGCATGAACTTTGACATGCTCCTTGGAACTTTTGAACAAAGGGACTCTTTGCTATGGGAAATCCATGTATCTTTACTCTTGATCTAACCCCCTCGCTATATAAAGGTTTCCCTCCTATATCCTGCCCTCCCTTATATCTGTTCGCTCTCGAATTGTAGGGTTGTACATGTCGTATGAAAAGTTGTGACTCTTCTCGTGAACTTGGTTGAGTCAAGATTAGCACAGCATACTGTGACAGGCGAGTCAGGAACAAAATGTCCCCTGAAGGATCTGAGGCCTGAGAGGTTGTTCTGCAAGTGGGGCGTCAATCGTGATTTGGTACTACTGTACTTCGTACGACAGTGCGTACGGACAACTGTGGACGGAAAGTGAAGGGGGAAGAAGAATAGAAAAGGTCAAGAGAAACGATGGGAAAGACTGAGACAACTACGACTCGAAAAGGCAAGACAACCAGACGGCGAGGTGGGGCAAGGTAACTTCGAAGGAGAGAAAATGACACGATTGATGAGGTTGCTGACGGCGAGGCACGCGCCGTGCTTTTCAAAACAATGGGGAGCCCGCAGCTGCTTCGCTGCTCTGCAATTCCACAAAACAGTAAATACATCGATAATAGTAGTTACGCGTACTCAAGGTGGGGCCGTAGAGCGTATAGTACGGGTGCAATAGCAATCCAACGAACCCAGGGGGTACGAATACGACGCGTAGAGATGTAAGTAGAGAAAATCGGAAGTGAGATGGTCAAACCTTGAAGGGTACGATGCCCGCGTAAGACGTACTGGCACAGAGAAGAAATCGAGACGGTAACGCGGAAGCAGGGACAAAGGTACGGTACGAGAACAAGCTATGAAGCGCGTATTGAGGCATTATGACAGTTAATAGGCCGTGAAAGGTGGGAGGTGGAGATACAGCGTGGGTCGTAACTGAG
>QLOS01006459.1:0-10791 GCA_003313725.1 Russula sp. MG48
CGTCTTTTACCGCGCGCTGCACATGATCTCGACGTCGCGCTACCGCCTGCCTGTGCGGCGCTACGTCTTTGACCTTTTTGACATTGACCTCGACGAAGATGTGCTGTGCCAGCTCTGCGAGTCAGAAAAGACGCTCGCACTGGCAGTCTCGAAGGCGGCGGCGCCGAAGCCGAACGCTCGCGTCGTGAGTATGCTATTCGCCGCACCACGGACGCACGCCACGGAGAGCGACGAGGAGGACGAGCCGCCGCCCGTGCCACAGCATGGCCCGCCGGTGATAAGCCTACGGCCCAGGAGTACGATCGTGGGGTTCCGCGATGATTGAGCTTGCAGCGCACAAGGACCGGCATCCCGCGCGCCTGCGATCTGACGTAGCCCATCTTCTGTTCTATATCTCAGTCTGTGTGATATCCCTGGTTCGTTGCCATTACTGGCCCCAGACACCACATCATTATTTGCATTCTCCACATGTTATCCCTCAACAATTGCTATGTTGTGGTTTCTGCCACCACGGAGGATTCAATGATGACTCGTATATTCTTTGGTAATTGTGCGAACGTGCGCGCACCGATAAGATACATTACGACGTGACAGTCAGGCCATAGGCCATTCCTCGAAAGCGCCCTGGCCAAACCTGAAGAAACTCACGATGCCAGCGTCCACCGCGGCGACAATGACCGTCTTGTTGCCTTGACGAAGAGCCATGAAGGGATTGACCCGCACCGGCGCTGGTTCAGGCGCGGCGGGCGCGGAGTAGAACGGGAGATACGATAGTAATCTGGCCGGGAAGGAGGGATGAGGTCTCACATCGTGTTTTTCTGTGGGAAGGGGTGCGAGAGGCTTGGGTGCGGGGACGGCTTTTCCGGAGGGTAGGTTGCGTTTGCGAGGAGGGGGCGGTGGGGTGACAGGGAGGTCTTCGTACATATGCGTCAGCTCCGCGAGGGTGGGCATCGGTGTCGTACGCGCACTTCAAAAAAAAAAAGAACGATTGTCAGCTGCTGCTGCCGAGAGTTTGGATGGGTGGGAAGACACGAAACTCACTTGACGACGACGATTGAAAAGTCCGGCGGGGGAGGCGCCGTCTTGCGATATGGCGTATTCGGCTTGTAGAGGTGGTAGAATATCTCATACGGGGATGGGGGGTCATCGCTCGGAGACTTTTGGGTCCGAGACCGGAGTGGGATGGAATGCCCTGAAGGGAGGAACCGGAGGGTCTTGAATATCGACGCTGATGGAGAGGGTTAGCTGATTACCGACAGTTCGACGATGGGCGTACGATAATCCATGTTATGGTGGAGCCATCGCCGGTGCACAAGAGGGCGCCACCAGGTTGTTGACGGCCGGACTAACCAGCTCAAGAATCTGCGTATCGGCGAGCAGAGTGCGTCGAGCACGCGGCGGAAGATTGACGCTGTGGACAACAGCTGTAAAGTCGGGTACGGGGCAGGAACAGGATAGGCAGGGGAGGGAGGGTTCGCGCGAGTTACTATGTAACCCAGGCGGCGAAGGTAAGAGAACGTCTTTGCGGAGGAGGACGTTTGAACGTTGAAAGGGATAAAGGGAGGGATGATGCACCGACATGATACCGGTCCAGAGTCAAATCCTGCCTTCCAATCATCTCCGCAAACGCTTGTTGTACGCTCATGGGTGCGCCCTGGGACGCAGAGTCCCAATCGACATCCTCGCTGGGGACGTCGTGAGATGCTTTCCAGCAGAAGAGGGCACCCTTCTCCACAAGATACAGTGCTTCCTCTGGTAGGAGCTCCAGCCGTTTTTGAGTTTTTCCGGAAATGAACGCTGGACGCTGGACCGAGTGGCCCATAGAAATGAAATGAACGCCTCGGGCGACCGTCACATGCGCGCGAGCAAGATGCGGGTACCAGACCGCATAGCTCACGGATTTGCTGTGGACGCGAGGCAGGTAAGAGTTTGTGTGAAGGAACAAATGTCTAAATCACACCTCGATATGGCACGGGTAGATCTCAGTGCGTCCAACATGGCAGAACGGGCTCTCTCGAGATTATGACGCTGAAGCCCCGAGCCGCCGCCGCCAGCAGGCTCAAAATCCTTTTCGCCGCGCTTTGGGATGACCGGACGTGAGGCGCTGTTCCCTAGGCTAAGCTGAAAGGTTATTACACAACACATGGCGGCATTCATTTAGTGGGCCACATACGGGAGTTTCGTCCAATCGAGCCCACCATCCTCGTCCGCGGAAGAGTCTTGTTCGCGATCCTCATACGAAGGGCCAGAAAGGTCGAAGTTTGGGGAAGGTTTTGGTTGTTCCAAAGTGTCGTCGTCCATGAGCGCTAGAGTCAAGTGAGACGCGGCGCGTGATCTTGATTTGACTCGTAGCGCCCCGGATAATGTCACGTGTCATGGCATGGAGGACGCGTGGTACTTGCGGCAACTGAAGCTACTGTCATGATAAAAGACTCGGACTCGGAATAGACACGCCTTCTTAACTTGCCTGTGTTGGTCTGTTCCCCATCCTTCCTATGTCTTCTCCATTATCCGTAGAGGTAATTGAGCCCCCAAGGAGGTTCCCGTCTGGCTACGTTGATGGCGTTCGTCCTAAACATCATGTAAATAATACCAAGTCCAGGTTTATGAACCCTTGGCCGTCGTGGAGGTAACCCGTCTAGGTGTGCTCTGGCCTCTGTTCACCTTATCCTCTGCAGGACCCAGACATTCTCTCAATGGGTATCCGTGCGTGACTTTGCTTGGAACGCAGAGTAATTCAGAAAGCTCTTACGAGTCCTGGAGATGATCAGTTCTTTTTCAAGGTCACTGTGCGATCACCCGATCTACCTCAGAATATCAAGTCTTTGATCCCCAAGCAAACCCCTACTTGGGGGACGGAGCCCGGAAACGGGAGTAGCGCAAAGGCCACCTGGTTAGGGTATGTTGTGATTCGCCACGATATCACACACACAGTTGGCCGTCATCTGGCCGGGCCATAGGTGTATGCTTAGGCTAAGAGCTGTGTCTTCACAGTCATGCTTGCTACCTTGTCGAGCTCCCCACGCCCCCTGGCGCAGCACGCGGAGTCCGTATCATTTTCGATCCCGTATTTTCAAATCGCTGTTCGCCATTTCAGCGGTTGGGGCCTGCACGTTACACTGGTATGTCCTCCGTGTAATTTGCTGTGTTCCTCATCCTACCCCATACCTCTTCTCCAGATACACCTTGCAAAGTCGAAGAGATCCCTGCAGTTGATGCCATTGTACTTTCGGTATGTTCGCTTCTCGACCGAGTCACGCTTAACTCATAGCTGCCAACTCTTCCATCAGCACAATCACTACGACCAGTACACCGGTTTCTTCGTTACGTTTTACATGAGCCACTGATGTCAGTTTTGACCAGCACCGATTTACCGACACTTCGCGCATTGCTTGCCAACCCTTCGTCCTCCGCTCATATATTTGTTGCTTTGAATAATGCAACCTATCTTTCGGAGGCTCTCACCACACCCCTCTCGCGCATCCACGAGCTTGATTGGTGGGATGAACGCCTCCTGCGGGTTGCCCTTCCTTCCGACACCGAGGGTCCTACCGTGAATGCAGAAGCGCGACTGTCCTGCACTCCTTCGCAGCATGTTTCAGGCCGCACGGCTTCTGACCGATGGCATGCGCTTTGGGCAGCATGGGCTGTGGATGACCTCCAGTCACAGAAGAAACTATATTTCGCCGGTGACACCGGATATCGCACTGTTCGCGACGGGGAAGACGAAGAGAATGTTCCTGTTTGCCCTGCGTTCGCCGAAGTTGGGGAACGCTTTGGAGGCTTTGACATGGCGTTATTACCCATTGGGTACGTATTTCATCTCACCCAAACTCACCCTCTACGCACGTTTACGCTGTAACTTGGTGTTTTAGTGCATACTCTCCACGCGCCATTATGTCGAATATGCATGCCTCGCCTGCAGATGCAGTGCGCATATTCAAGGACGTGAAGGCCAAGAAGGCCCTTGCCATGCATTGGGGGTGAGCTTACGTTGCCCTCGAGTCTACACCTTGGCTAAATGTTGCCCTAGAACCTGGGTCCTTACCTCAGAGCCTGTACTCGAACCTCCCACGCTTCTCAAGGAAGAGTGCGAGAAAGCGGCTCTTGGCCCAGATGATTTCCTTGTTCCAGCGCTAGGAGAGACCGTTTTCTTCTAGGCCGTAGCCGTCGTACGCCGGCCGATATTCCTGAGCTACTGTACTGTACCTGCCCGCTTAAATTCGTGTTTCTAATCAGTCTGTTTGCTTTGTAATTCGATGCTTGAACTTAACCGCTGACTCAGAACCATGCGATTGCCGACCGATTTAAAAATAATATCATTCATGTCATGGGACAGCCATGAAGCGATCCTCATGATTGTAGACACGTGACTGTACAATTGACAGGGTGTTCCGGTCCTCTTGTTGCAGCGGCCAGTGGGCAGGAAACAGCAAACGTATTTGTTATCTCAGTTCCGTGGCCATTTTCACCTGTTTGGACAACCGGCATCAAATTGGAATTAATGCTACGGTAGAGTTCTGTGTACTTACGCCTTCTTCAAGTTCAATAGCGACGACTTTCCCATAGGTCGTACTTCCGTGGTCATGGCCAATTCGCGTCACCCCCGGCCTCATATCTTGTACTACATGTTCAGTTATCGCGCAATCCTGGGTGGATGCTTTCTCCCATCCACAAGAGCCTTATGTTTTCACCCATGCGATCTCCTTTTCAGCTTCATCTTTGTTTATTCTCTTTCTCTCCTTCCCCACGTCTACTATGAGACGCTCAGTTGTAATCTGCAACTGTGGGTGCTGTAGATGGTGGTGCGAGTGTAGTGTCGTCCCAAGTGAAGAGAGGACAGGGGAAAAGGAAGTAGCAAGGAAGAGGCTTTAGAGACTAAAAGACGCTGTGCTCGGTTTAGCTTAGGCGGCTTCAGGAACGGCTGAGAGGCTTTCTGATATCACGCTTAGTGCTTTAGAAGAGAGAAACGCGAGGGGAATGATGATGATTACAATGCCAGGATACGAGGTATATATACGAAGGGTGAGACAATAGGGAGAAAAGCGATAGGGAAAGGCACAAGTAAATGCTCAGAATTGTGGAACAGGAATTGGTGGTGAGCTTTGAGAGTCGTAACAAGGCGGTGTGGGAGGTGTGCGGTTGTGAGGTGTCGAGAGGCTGAGTGTGGAAGTTGTGCGAAGAGGTGTAAAAGCGTGCGGAAGTGTGGCTTTCACGCACAGGCCAGGAGCGATCCTTACAGTGCCATGTGTACTTGTCCCATCCTGCCCTCTGTTCCCTTCTATGGCACATTGATATATGGCATATTTCCTATGCCTTGATGATCGAAGTCTACTACGCCGCCACTGGGTGGCTGTTGCCATCCCAAATGCCAAGTACGCGCTTTTTTTACAGAGGCCAAGCCATTCGCGAAAAAGCGTGGTGGTGCAGCAGACGACTCATGGAATCCATTCGTGCGAGGCAACACAAGCAGAAGTGGGCAGACGATGACAGCGTTGCGTACGGAGATCCTGCGCAGCTGGACAGTATCAACTTGAAGCAGCGGGCGGTGGGGGACCATGAGTATGCCACTGTATGACGCCCCCCTGGGGCCCTGTGCAGTACGAGTCACTAGCTAGTAATAGCATGTTAAGAAGGCATTTGACTACTTGTACCGTGAAAACACGTCTCAAATTTTTGCTTGACTCAGACCAGTCAGACACATGCATACTAGTACCTACTCAGACTGCCCAGAACGTTAAGACGAAACAGACACACTAGGTAAGACTACACAGACTGCCCAGGCAAGTCAGACGGAGCTCAGACTCTTCAGACCAGCCTCAGACATCTCAGACCGGCTCAAAAATTCCGGGATTTGGTGATGGCCTGCCAGCTGGAGCTGGCTATGATAGGCTGTGCAACCTGTGAGCATGTCACTTATCCTACAAGCACCCTCGAGCGACTACGCTGCGGCTGGTCACGGTCAGTGTCAGCGCAGGGTTCTATGTGTTCTATGTATGGTACAATGTTCCTCCTCGGGGACATCATTGTACCATTCGTACAACCGCAGACAAAGCGTTTCCGCCATGACAGGATGGCTTATATAACGACGCATTTCTTCTGTCACGAAGAGATGCGTCGTGATATACACGGCCCGTCTATCTGTCTACTACTGCAACTGTCCCTCTGCTACATTTGATGTCTCCAAAGTACGTCTAGACCCCCACTAGTACAGTTGGAAAAGTGCCCGACTTGGTACTCACCAACTCTAACTATTAGAACTGCGACGTGTGAACTATTACATGTAAGCGACTGTAAGGTGCGGTATGTTTGACGAGTGGACTTACCCTCAGCTATAATATACCAAGCTGAGGGTTCTCTGTATCGTACTATCGTCCTTTTATCTATCTGTAGGGTATGTATGCCAAATATATGTGCTCGGGGGTATCGTGGGCAGAACTCGGACGTATCTCGGCATGATCAGACGTGATCATTCGATCACGTCCTAATGCCCACCAGTCGCACTCGAAAGCTCATCAGCCATCCATCTATGAGCTCAAAGACAAGGAAGCATGTTGCGCGTCACGGGAAGGAACTCTTTAATCAACAAGGACGGAGTACGCCTCATGCTCAGCCCCTGAAGCGCTGATCACTGACTTGTATGGTGCAGGCCTGATTGGTTTCCGACGCGTGACAATCCATTCCTTCCCTGAAAATGTCCTCCTGGACATATTCGATTTCTACCAAGAGTTGACAGATCGAGCGTGGCTTAGGCTGGTGCACGTATGCCAAAGATGGCGATACGTCGTGTTTGCATCGCCCCACCGTCTTGGTCTGCAACTTCGATGCCGAGCGAATATGAGGGAGATACTGGATATCTGGCCGCCCATGCCAATCATCATACACGATTCGCCACTGGAACGCCTCGGTGGAGATACCATCATCGCCACACTCGAGCA
This sequence comes from Russula sp. MG48, assembly GCA_003313725.1. Lineage (NCBI taxonomy): Eukaryota > Fungi > Basidiomycota > Agaricomycetes > Russulales > Russulaceae > Russula > Russula sp. MG48. The sequence continues at coordinate 6,939 of QLOS01006459.1, forward strand.
CCGTGATCGCGTATGCAATGTTGACCTCTCCTATCAAACGAGTTCTCTACTAGAACGACTCGCCACAATGATGCAGGAGCCATTTCCGGTGTTGACGTTTCTTCATCTTAGTTGTTATGGTCCGACTCCACCGGTGCTTCCCCATACCTTCTTGGGAGGATCTGCCCCACGTCTAGTGTCACTCTTTTTGTTTAACATTCCATTTCCGGCATTACCAAAACTTCTTCTGTCTGCGCGAGACCTTGTCTATCTCACGCTCTTCAATGTGCCACATACCGGGTACATTTCGCCCGAAGCGATGGCCACATGCCTGTCCGCGTTGACCAACCTCAAATCCTTTACCCTCGAATTCCAATCCTCGTCTTCCCGCCCTGATCGAGGAAGCCAACGTCCACTTTTGCTGACACACATTGACCTCCCCGCTCTCACCAGGTTGGACCTCACAGGCGTTAGCGAGTACTTGGAGGACTTCCTGGCCCGGATAAACACTCCTGTTATTACCACCACCGACATAACGTTCTTCAATCGGGTCATCTTTGACATTCCACAACTCTTCGAGTTCGTCGCTCGCACAGAGGCGCTCGGGTCAGCCAAGTGGGGGGTCCTGTTCTTGGATGGACATTTTGCCAGACTCTCCCTTCATCCCCCTAATTCGCCACCAGGGAGGTATGTTATCGACAATGGATTTCTAAGTGTCCGTGTACGGTGCGATGCGTACGATTGGAAAATCTCGTTTTTGGTGCAGATATGCCGCCAGATTTTGCCTCTCCTCTCCAGTGTGGAACGGCTTGACATCAAGTGCAAAGGTATAGATCCATTGGATTGGCAAGACGACGTCGATCACACCCAATGGCTAGAAATTTTTCGCCCTTTTATCGCTGTGCAGAGCCTGCATATACATGGTCTGGATGCGCTCATTGCGCCCGCACTGCAAGAACTCACTGGGGTGAGAGTCATGGAGGTGTTACCTGCGCTTAGCAGCCTTTTCATAACCAATCATCATCCATTCGGACCTGTGAGGAAAACTTTGGAGCCATTCATCACTGCGCGCCAGCTCTCCAATCACCCAGTCATTGTGGGCCAGGTGGATATGTATCTCTAGTGTAAGGTGGGCACGCCCGTTGCGCTCGTAATGAGCACTTCTGGGCACCCTCAACACCAATCTGAGCCCATCTAATCTGCTTGCATCGCCTTCGCCCCAACTCGTCCACACACCAATCTCCCCCTGCATGAAGCTCCATCCAGACTCGTTCCTGTGCTGCCTATATCAGACTCTTTCCCCTGACGATCCCTCTCGTACCATGTTTTACATTTCTATTACTCTATTTCAAGTCTCAACCTGCTTTACCCTGCCTACTTGTTCTCCCTGCCTCCTTACTGACTCTCCTCTTGTTCTGCGTGCATCCTAAACCTGTATATGACAGACCCCATTTGTTCTGCACCTCTCCATCCCTTTCCCCTTCATTACAGCTGACTTACCTTGCCGCACAAGCAAGGTCCTCAATCATCACTATCGTTTCACATTCTTAGCCCTTACTGACTGGTAGACTAACCTGTTAAAAACTGTGCAGACACTCACACCTCTATATAAACCCCCCAAAATGCCTCCTAGCGGGCCAGCTCTCGCTTTGGAGCCATTCCCCCATTCCTCTTCTCGCGTGCCGCGTGAACTTCTCCTCAGTCTCCTCCTTTCGATCTCGCCTTGCCTTGTCTCTCACATTGAACTGAGCCACTGTGCCGTCACATGTCTTGAGGTCTTCACATCGAGAAGTCAAACACCCTTTCAGAACCATCAGATAACATCCTCGTCGACGCAGCTGGTTCACACTTACCTCAGCGGCTGTGTCTTCATCCATTTTGTTATCTAATCTTCATCTATTCGAACTCACCGGTACGGGAACTCCTGCGCTACACTAGAAAGCATCAGTTCATACCGATAAATACTCTCCGCTATTAATTCAGTTAGTGCTCGACATTATCTACTTACTAGTCGCTCCCACTTGTTCGATGCTTGAAGGTCCTGTCACTTTTGCCAGTCCACCATGATCTCCTTGTGAATATAAAATATGTAACTCAGTTCTCACCACGCCCGATGTACTTCGAGTCGAAAAATATCAAATTGATCAGATTATCTCCCATTTTACAGAAAATAAGTAGTACGTCGAGGGAGTGCCACTGAACTGTCTCCCGTAACGGGTTATTACAAGGGACTGTTTCCCTGCCCATCACCGTTGCCTGATCTCATCAGCACCTTTGCTGCCTCTCTTCATATTATAACGTACGAATGGTCCTGTGGCTTGCATTTCACGCTGCGCTCGGGCTTGGTCAAAAATTATATCTGCGCGAATGCCTCAACCTTCCGGCGGGAGTAATGAACGATACCTTGTCGTCCAAGTGGCATAGCTGGCACGTAGACCCCGTATTGACACAGAGGGATTGAGAAACCATAAGAAGAAGTGACCCACCATGTCCTGGAAGCAAGCAAATACGCGTGTCATTCGCTTAATTGCATGGCCAGCAAGCCATCGCTCAACACACCCAGCCAGGTTGCAGGGCCCCGAGTCCGAGTCAAGAATACAGATCTCACCACCGGGAGCTGCTGCTATGGCCATAGGTCGCAAGACCCGGAGCGTCGACGTCACGGTTTGCCTCTGCAACGTAGTGTTGTGTTGGGCTCGCGAAAGTGTTAGCTGAAACCATCCGATACTGAGAATGTTAGGATATATCAAGAATTGCGTTACGGATACAAAATTACGTTGGAGATATGGGCCAAGAGAAATATCATGATGAGAAGACGAGGATGACGCAATGAACAGGTGAAGCGCACACCGTGACAATGTAGGGTGGCCACGTTCGTTGTGCTCTGAATGAGCACTTCGAAGTATCCACAGCACCAATACAAGCCTGTACACTATCGGCCTGCATCGTCCTTCATTCGAAATCGTCCATGCGCCTGTTTCCCCCTTCGAAACTCGCTCAGCCCGGCTAGCGCTAAACTAACGCAGGCGACGATAGAGATATGACCTACGCCTCCAATCTCTCAATCAACCTCAGTTCCTCGGCTACGCTCTAAACCAGTCTCGTTCCCAGGCGGCAACTGAAGGGACGGCAGGGAACGTCTGGCAGACGTTGAATTGCAGAGGTGATCGGAGGACTCGCCAGCGGGTTGTGAACAGATCGTCCTCCGAAAAACCCTCCGCAATTCCCTCCCTGTAACTTACGGTAAGAGAGCTGAGCGCAGCGATACAAATAAAGAATTTTATAGTGGATTTGGAGTGAGACTACAGGGTTAAGTGAAGCTTGTTGAACCTCCATGCTGACCGACACAGAAAAAGATATGACGATAGCCATATTTGGCTCGGGTGTGGCTTGGCTGACTAAATACGGTTACTCTGGTGAGTGTCTAGGCGAGTGATGCTGATAGAGTAATATGCCGGCCCATATACGCAGTTGAGTTGGCGCATCAACGCTGACATGAATGCCGCCTTTTGACCTCTCTTTCCACCGCAACCGCGGCCAACGTGGCTACATCTTCCCGAGTACCAATCCCCACGACAGGACGAACGCGTCTGGACGGCAATTTTCATGTCACTGGCACCACATGTCGAGGTTACGGAACCCCCCAGGAGGTTTCCGCTCAGTAACATAGATGGTGCTCGCCCCAGTCACCACCTGAATGATAGCAAGACCATGTTTGGGAATCCCTGGCCGTCATTCAGGTATTTTGGCTTGAGGGACTCGGTGGCTCTTATTGACTTCGGCCGTTCCTCACCTAGATTTCAATCGCTCTTCCAATGGGTCTCCGTACGTAGCACTGCCGCTGCATGTCACCTTGCAGCGATTCTCACCAGTC
>QLOS01006464.1:0-26650 GCA_003313725.1 Russula sp. MG48
GATCTTTTCCACGATATCATCAATTGCGCTGATTAGCAATGCACCACAGAAGCAGCTGTCGTCCTAGACCTACTTGGCCGGGATGCATCTGCACAGCACATTGTTGCCACATTTCCTTCAGAGGTCTTCTCGGGTAACAAGACTGATGAGGAAGGTGAGACGGCCCTTTTGAACCTGCTAGTATAAGGCTGACTTTTCGGCCAGCGTCTCGGTCGATGGCACCAGGCGGTTTGTCGTAATATCTCTCCTTGCGCCTCCAACACTCATCATATATCTAGAAACCGTCGTTGCCCTAAGCTTACATCTACAGGACGGGTCGACACGATACTTCGCCACTGCGCCTTTGACCAATGTCCCCTCAGACCCCTCGAAAAGGACAGAGGGGGGTTGAGATAATTTATCTGCTCAACATTGGGCGTAAGCTCGAGACTGACTTCTTGCCCAGCATAAATACGCAGTCTCCTCTCTTGGCTCAACTTAGTTATTTGGATCATCTGGGGATGAGTACCTCGATATAATGACTTATGAACTTCTATCCCCTTGTACATCACCCACCTCATCGTATTATATCTCGGGGACCCAGACGCGGTCTAAAAAAAGATAGAAACCGCAAGTCGACATGATTCCTTCCTGTAACTGACATACATTATGACCCCGACTGGCAACTTGACTTGATCCCCTGGACCTCAGGCCGGACACGACGGGAGAAAGACAATATTACACTCCCCGGTGTGCGAGGAACGAGACCCCTCTGACTAATGATTGTGTGAGAACGGACAATCAACAACTCGAATATGTGGTGGCTGGAGAAGCGCTGTGCTATGTTCGCAATTTGTTCACCGTTGTTCCACTCATATGATGCATGTGACATACTGTAACACAATAGCTTTCAGTTGCAGCTTAAGGTTGAGCGTACACAATCATGATTGTCCTCAAATTCCGATGTGTCGAGACTGGACTCGAGACGTCCTTCTCCCATCTCACACTTCCCGTTGGAATCCCGAATCAGTGGTGCATGAGCGTATCGGTTGGGTTGCGAGATCGAATCCGGTGCAATCGGCAGCTAGTTGGAGATGATCGGGACTACTCGATCAGTTACTTGCTAGTTGGTATCGCTCTTATCGTTTCACCCTTCGTCTCTACAATTCAAGTCTGTTCCTCTCGGCTATCATGGCCTCTCAAAGGTAAAATCGAGGATGGTGGTGCATGTATGTGGGGAGAGCGCAGCCGATATTGTCATCTCTAACTTAGAGGCGATCATGATGGGCCGCGCCATATCCCCTTGGCACCAAGGCTCAGTACATAGTAACTGTCGAAACAAATTGAGGTCTATCACCGCTTTTCGAGTCGGATTTTTTACCTAAAATCAGCCCAGGTCCCGGGTCTCCCAGGTCAAGCTTTAACGGACCGGTTCGCTGAGAAAGCCGAATATTTTCAAGCTCTTTCGGTAGCCGTTCCGGGCCGCTTGATTCATTACGTCCTCATATGATCAAGCTAGGTTTTTCGGGTCCTTCAAGTTACTCCCAGCGCTTCCGAGTCACTTGAGTATGAACGTGTCACCCTCACTTCTTGTTTTGGAGCAAGACGTCTCTGCAGTTCCTCCGTAATTGCTCCCGAATTGACGCGGATCAGAGTATTTTTCCAGCTTACCTGGACCTTGCCCTACGGTCTTTGTTGCCGACCAGCCGCCAGTGCCCGCCTTGTTTCGTGTATCTGGTATGCGCCGATCTACTGTGTTATTGTCTTCTTCCGACGTATTCACGACCCCCAACGTGATATGTCTCTCGTGCGCACGGAGGACAATGCTGCCAGTGTTACTGTCCTTTCCCCCCAAGGGTGGCAGTTCGATCTTCCTAATATGATAGACTAACTTCTGTTGCCGCTACCCCTCTGTGCCTGGCCTCATAAAACATGGCTTTCTTCCTACGGGACCATTCATTGATACGGGGCAGTGGTCATGGATGTCCATCGGATACTCTCTGACAAGGGCCTCCCACACCTTTCTCGTTCCTTCGTCCGGACAATAGCCTCCGCTTCCGCGCTCACATTCCTGGCGCTGATTGTTCCGACCTATCCCTTAGAAGGCGCAGGTACCCAGGTCAATTATACAAACTCTTGTGGGGCCACAGAGCTGATCTGCATAACACAAGAAGGGTCGCCCTTACAATGTAGCAGCGCTTACTCGTCACCATGACATCGCGTATTAATATGCATGCTCCCTTCTTTGTTGCATCAATGTTTGCGATCACGCCACAGGGTTGTTGGACCAGATGTCAGTCAATCGTCGCGTGCCACTGATAGTGGTAGTACCTACCGTTGTATTGCCTACTTATAGCATGCACGCAGCTTCACACGGGATAACTCTTTCCTGTCCCCTTGTGTGTTGAAGGACACAAACGTTCTACAAACTTACAAGAAGATCATGGCGGGTCGAAACAAGACTGCTATTGTTTCACCCTAACAGAGCATCGTAGCGCGTACCGACTCGTCAAGATAGCCTTCCACAGCCAGTTATTATGACACTGACGTCGCTCTACTCCAAAGGTATATCGCGATGGTTTTAGGCGTATCAATCGCCGGACAAGTGTCAAAAAATCATTGTCATCTTCCCTGTCAGACCTTAAAGATCAAGGTGAGCCGGCCGATCGGTTTGGAGATAGTTGTATCCGCGAAAACTCCGACTGTGAGTCATCTGAGACAGAGAGAATTCCTGCCGCGGAGTACTGTAACCGAAGCCCTCGTGTCTTTCCAACGCCATTTACGCTCGCCGCTGCATCTCCAGAGTACCTGGAAATATTACTTTTATAAGGGACTACCCTGACGAGGACACGGGCTCCACAACTCGTCTGCAGGCGTCTGCAGGTTGCTTTGCATAACTCCAGCTGCTTGGAGTTCTGGGGAGTCGCTCTCTGAGTCCCAGAAATGACGAGTTAACATAATACGCCGGACGTGGCTGAATGTGTTCAAAAGAATCTTCGATATTTATTGCTCTTTGACAGGATGCTCTTGTGAAGCTCGCCTTGAGACTGAATTGTTCAGCCCACAGGATGAGATTGGTCTCGGATGAGGCGAATCTCCCTTTTTTTCCCTCCTCTAGGCTAGCATGTAACTTCGCTTTAGTGCAGGGTCTGGGCCCTCTTTCTCTCTTTTTTTTTTTTTTTTGCATGCATTAATACCGTCGTTGCCTAGAGCCCTGCTTCGTGTTATGTTGAGCGCTGAGCAGTGAGCGACGAATTATTCCTCACGAGTCAGGACAGAGGACTAGGACTAGAGGCTGGGCTGCATTGCAATCGATGCTCTCGCGGTTATCCTTATCTCTGGAGAGATACGAGGCAATATCGAAAAGTATAATAATACTAGTCGTCTGTCAAGGATTACAATAAACAGAATCGGCGTAGCGGACCTGTGACGTGGTCAGTAATGGCTGTATAGAACTGATCAGGAGAAAGGATGCACGTAACACTCCAACCTTATACGAGGACAAACAAGTAACGCAACGAGAGTGTTCAGCTAAGACGAGTAGATCAAATATAGGACGATAGGTATAGCAAGATCGCAAAACAAGGAGTGAGGTATGATAACAGAAAATAATAAAACACCCAGTAAGAACATGAAGGTCATTCATTTAGGCTCAGGGATAGCCGCTTTGCGCCCGAGAACGTAGCCCAGGGTACGATACCAATGTCCGACGGCCCTCCACGCAGCGACCGGCCAGAGCTCATCTCTGCGAGCTATCCGAGAGCGTAGTTTCCATGTACTGAGCTTTCCCTTGATCTCAGAAAAGCGAGTTACGACCTCATCCATCTTGGGGCGTTTTGTGGGGTCTTCTTGGACCATGTCGGTGATGAGCGGCTCCATAAACTGGAACCCACGACGTTTCTGGTATTTACAGGTTAGGGTGGCTTTTCGAGAAGATCTGAAAGCGCAGACCTGGATATAATATTGTCGAACTAAGTTTCCAAGGTAGTATACGTCCGTGGGAAATGGATTACAGGGAGTCTTGCCGTCCTGGTGTTCTGGCGCTGATTTGTCGCCGCCACGCAGCGGTAGGTCCAGTGGTATCCCATTGGCAGGGTCATATTGACGGGAAAGACCGAAGTCGATGAGAAGGTATCTCGTAGGACGTCGGGTCCGTGAATACCCCTTCGCTTTGTGGCGAAAATCTCTACTTCGCTTCATGTTAACAGGATGGAAAGATTTGGGATACATATTTGATGGATCCAGCATGATGTTTTGCAACGTGCAGTCTCTGATGTGTGTCAATTTAGAATGAGAAATCAGAAAATAGGGCATGATTTACCGATGAGCAACATTGTTCTCATGCATGAATTGTATCCCCTTGAGGATTGAGCGATCTAATTCATGCGATCTTAGAGAATGGAAGACCAACCTCGCAGACTTGCGAAAAAAAAACGACGAATTCTCCATACGTTTGAAGCGGCGGATCATCGAATGGACGCAGAAGGGGGTGCACCATGATCGGAGGGTCGTTTGGGAGCTCGATGACGTCCAGTAGCTGTACGCAATAGTTTCGAGGGTTCGAGTAAAGGGGCGCCGTGGAGAAAAGCTTATTTATTTGAAGTTCGTAAGGGCCCTCTTCGTTGACGAGCCTTTTCAACATCACGGGTCTCCCGTCAGAGATCCGAGTTGCATCCATGCACAAGCGCCGCTGCAAAGCCGTAAGTCCAAGCACCCAAAAGTGCAAGATCATAACTAACTGGCTGCATCCAACCATCTTCAAAACGAAAATACAACTTGTTGGTGCCGGCCCACGGTGGCTGCCAACCTGGGTGGTAGCGGGGCCGAAGCATGTATCCAGCGCGTTCCAACGCCTCCTGCCGCGCGACCCACCAAGTTTCATGGCGACCGATACCTCCGAGCTCGGTTTTTGGGGGTTCGTCAAACACGTCTAAAGACTGCTGGGACATCGGGAATGGGGCACACGATGGTGGGAACCTGAACTTGTTCACTATCTGCTAACGTAATCCTTCATGTCCTTTGTTTTCTCTGCCAGCGCTTTGTTCCCACCTTGAACCGCACCGCTTACAGGCATCAGATCACCAGATCCAGTTTTGGTCACACTATTCTTATGCCTTCTCTGTCACAATTGACGGGTTTGCCTACTCCCTATTATGAATCGACACAGCTCTCTTTTCTCAAGCTTTTGAAGGTACAAAGCTTTGCGACTGGGAGCCAAAATATCGAAGCACTGGCATCACTTTATCCGCATACTTAAGCAACGTCAGTCCCTGGCATCGACTCCCTCACCTCCCTTGCTCTTTGACTCCTTGCTGGCTAAGATCACTTCATCACTCGTTTCCTCGATGCATAACGAGCTTTCTCAGGACGACGTCCCTCACGCAGTCAATGGCAATTACACGGTCACGAGTCATCACATTGGAAAGAGCCTCGTGACTCGATTCTGGCACCTTTTCCCTAGCGGCAAAATACAATCTGGTGACTTTTACATGAATCAATCGCGTAACACGTATCAGCAGCACCGTCAATGGCTGCCGCCTGACGACCGAGCTTATATCCTATCTCAATTTGACATGTCAGTCTGAGAGGTTCATATGATGTCGCAGACCGGATTGATACGCAATGGGATAGAACGAGACAGGCGAAAGCAAAACTGGACAGCGCCTCTGCAATTCAAAAGTTTCCCCTGGCTGAAAATTATAAACGCCTCTCTAAAGATACATTTAAAATTGTTATGGTCTGTCCTTACGAACGATAATCGACGGGCGCGACCTAATTTTCTGTAGCTTGCCTCTCAACGAGCCACGGCTAACCTTCTGGCCCAGATTTCGGAGGCCATGAGCGAAAGAGGTAGGGCTCCCTCGTGGGCTCCCTTCAGGTTATTGCTCACTCAGAACCTCAAGGCGCTGGACAATCTAACACAACGGAATCCGTCCTCCCCAGCCCTACCATTGATCCGCACGCGGCATATACCCTGAGTGATGTAGCTGTCGGCAACCTGGATCGAGTGGAGATGTCTACATTCCAATCGGAGGTTACTGGAGGTTAGTTATAGAAACCTCTTACAATATTAACAATAGCGCTGACCGCATATTCAGACGCGGCTATTGTCTTGGACTTGCATAGTCGGGATGCCTCCATACAGCAGGTCGTCGCCAGGTTTGCAACCGCGGACCCCCGGGACAGGATAGACAGGGAAGGTGAGATGTTTTGCTTGTCCCACATTATTGAGATGCCTGCTCGAGCTGACTCCTTTGATAAGCCGATGCGTGCACAGTCTCCACTTCTTCTCCAACCGAAATATTTGGCTCATCTGAGAACTTGAGCGACTACGTAGCTCCTATCTAGCAACGTACTTCATACCAGCTCTCCATCGGACCATCCCCTTATGTACTGTATATCATCTCCCCTCTATGTACCCCTTCAGACCCGTGTTACTGCGGCTAGAACTAACTTGACTTATTTATAATCTATCGGTCTTCCTTACAGTAGTTCAGGGCCGTAGTTCGACTGAACTAAAAAGTTATCCATTGGCTGGCATCGGCGATACATGCACCCCGGCAGAAGCTGAAGTTACCTCTGTCGTCCCCCACAAATGTAAGAATCGGGACTGAGGCTGCCGCCGCCGATGTGTTCACGAATCCCCAATATGACGTCTCTCACGATGAACAGAGGACAATGCTGCTATTGTTGTTTCTCCCCCAAGAGTGGCATCTCGATCTTGTCGATATGATAGACCAACTTCTGCTGCTGCTATCGCTCAGGCTTGCGTGTCCAGCGTCATGAAACATAGCGCTTGATATGAGGCAGTGGCCATAATTGATCATCTCGTTTCTTTGCTAACAATTGCCTCCGCTTCCGTGTCTATGTTCAGGACGCTAATCGTTAAGACCTACTAGGCTATCCTTTAGAAAGCGCAGGCACGCAGATGATCATGATCAGTTACACAACCCACTTGTGGGACCGTAGACTCTGTCCACATTACATGAGAATGGGCGCGGCCTCAGTCTGCCCCCACTGTTGAAGTTGAGGGTGAGGCTCGGATCGCCGGAGTCGGTCCGGGATCTGGGGCAGATTGACTGACTAATCGTGTACAGTAAGACAGACAATTTCTCGTATGCGAGAAGACCGTAAGTGCGACGCCATTCAAGCTTAGGGCGCGTGTACAATATCCCTTTGTTTCATTTATGTTTGACTTGTACTCGTGATTATGGTGCAGAGCTATAAGTACTCAGGCTGTAGCCATGCACATAGCTGCCTCAGTTCAAGTTCTCGTGCAACGCTTGCGCGTATACTGGGTTACTACTGGTATCGTCTTTGTGCAGATGATCCCCGCGCGTTTAGTGGCCGCTACTCGAACTCACACTATACTATTTCGGTCAATAACTGCTAGAGGTTATGGGCCCTGTTATGGCCACTGCTACCACTGCTGCTCCTTCCGCCGCTGCTATTGAGCAGCTCCCCTCCAACATTCCCCGCCTTGAACCTGACGGCTCGAACTGGGCCATCTTTCAGATGCGCTTCTGGGGGGCCATGCAGGCCGCCAAGCGTTGGGGCCATTTCGATGGCACCACACCGCGCCCGTCCCGGGCGGCGTCCCCTGCAGATCCTGCCAAACCCACTGACACTGAGAAGGTAGATCTCGACAAGTGCAACTACGATACCACCTCCATGCGCTAGACCAAGGTCATCAGCGAGTACCAGCCCAACAGCGAGTGCGCGCAGAACGACTGGAGTCTGCACTGGCGGATTCTGGAGGGAAAGGGAGGCGCGGGCACCGGCGGGGCACTGAGGGTGCACCGTGGTTGAGCCTATGCGGTGGAGAAGGATGCGGGCACGCCTGGAGCGTGACCGCGCACGGTAGTATGATCGGGTGTGTTACTTGCACCTATGGATACGTGATTCCACTTTATATCTTGTTGCCTTGTTTCATTGACACTTTTGAACTTTTGTTGCACAGGACTCTTATATTTTGTGCATCTGCTGACGGGCAGCGGTCTGTGCGCCCGCAGCCATATATCTTTTTGATTAGATCAAGCGCGACGGCGCTGGTCCTCGTCCGATCGGTCTGCGGGCCGAGGGGTTGACACTTCACTTTCACGTGTATGTTTACTTTTGCTTCACCTCTGCGCGAGTGCCTTGCAAGGGCCTCGTGCTCGCTTTTGATGGTTACGCTTCATTTATTCGTCTTTCATTGACCGCACGATCGTTAATACAGAAATATGTGTAGTGGAGGAGTCGCCTGATGGCGCTCCTGACAGGACTCTGATTGGCAGTACTTAAGGCCAGTGCACAGGGCAGAGCTCTGGTAAGAAGAAGGATGGGCAGGGAGACAAAGCACTAGCATCCACAGGATCCGGTCAGAGGGGAAGAAGAAGCGGCGCAAAGGCAAGTGTCGCAATTGCGACACTTGCTTTCAGTTTGCACCGCTTCTTCTTCCCCTCTGATCCTGTGGCTCCTAACGCCTCGTCACCTGTTACAGTGTCTTAGCGCTTACTTGTCACCGTGGCATTGCGTATTACCTGCATACGCCCCTCTTTGTTAAATCGGTACTGCGACCACCCCACAGGGCAACCATCTCGAATTGTCCCGAGTTGGAGAGCGTAAACGCTTTACAGACTATTACTGTGGCAGTACTCAATCAACTTGGGAACAATCAGCGTCAACTCGAAGGCGCTCTAATTCGGAAACGCTGTCCGATTGTGGGCAGAGTTCGCGAACCTTGACCTTGTTCGTGCCATCTTCCAAGAGTCGATCAAACAGACCCGTCCGTTTCCTTGATGGTGACTTGTTTGAGACAATGCTGCTGCTTCTTTCATACTCAATCGGTGGTTGGACACTGTCGTCACTGTGCTACTGGTACCATTCAGGTCTGGACGATTGCCAATGACTCAGAACTTGACGATCGCCTCCATCTTCCTTCCCATCTAGAATGTTTATGTACCGACTGTGGTACTTGTCCCCTACGTAGCTCAACTCCAATATTGACACCACCGGCAGACCGATTCCCTTAGAAAGATTCACATAGTCCCCTCTGATTCTGGCAAAGAATACAGAGGTTCGGTCAGTACAAATCACATCCGAGTCAATGATATACGACAAAAAGAAAAAGTAACACAACGAGGGCGCCCAGGTGAGAGGAGTACATCAAACTAGATAGGGGGTAGGACAACGGGGATAGCAGAGTCTTGCACAATAAGGAGCGTAGAGTACGACAGTAACAAAGAAAGCTGAACAGAGGGCGATAAGACCGTTCATCAGGGTTCGGGAATAGCCGCCTTGCGACCAAGGACGTAACCGACGGTTCGATACCAATGGCCAGCAGTTCTCCACACTGCAAGCGGCCAAATCTCATCTTTGCGAGTTATCCGAGAGCGTAACTTCCATGTACTAAGCTTGCCCTTGATTTCAGAAAAGCGAGTAATGACCTCATCCAACTTAGGACGCTTTGTGGGATCTTCTTGGACCATGTCGGTGACAAGTGGCTCCATAAACTCGAACCCGTGATACTTCTGATTCTTTGGGTAAGGATGGTTCCTCAATAAAGGAGGGAAACGCAGACCTGGATAAAACGCCTTCGAACTAAGCTTCCGAGGTAATATACATCTGTGGGGAACGGATTGCACAATGTCTGGCCGTCCTGGTGTTCGGGCGCGGATTTGTCCCCACCACGCAGTGGCTTGTCAAGTGGTGGCCCATTGGCAGGGTCATATTGGCGGGAAAGACCGAAATCAATGAGAAGGTATCTCGTAGGGCGTCGGGTCCGCGAGTACCCCTTTGCCTTGCGGCGAAAATTCCTACTTCGACTCATGTCGACAGGATGAAAAGATTCAGGATACATATTCGACGGGTCAAGCATGATGTTCCCCGAAGTGCAGTCCCTATTATGAGCTGAGTTATGTGGAAAGAGGGGATTGAAAACTGCGATGGCGCACATACCGGTGCGCAATGTTATTCTCATGCATGAATTGTACCGCCTTGTCATTTGAGTAACCAGATCTATCAAAATCAGGGGCACAAATGACCCACCTCGCATGTCTGCGCGAAAAATGTGACGAATTCTCCGAACGTTTCAAGCGGAGGATCATTGTATGGGCGCAGAAGGGGATGGACCATGATGGGTGGCTCATTCGGGAGCTCAATGACGTCAAGCAGTCGCACACAGCGATTTCTGGGGCTCGAGGAAAGGGGCTCCGTGGAGAAAAGCTTGTTGATTTGAAGCTCATATGGACCCTCTTGGTTGAGAAGCCTTTTCAGCATCACGGGTCTTCCGTCCGAGATCCGGGTTGCGTCCATGCCCAAACGTAACTAAAATCATAAGCAGAGGAACCCGTGAGTGTAAAAGAATCAATACTCACCCCCTTTTTCTGACCATCTTCAAAACGAAAATATAATTTGTTGGTGCCATCCCACGACGGCTTCCAGCCAGGGCGGTAGCGGGGCCGAAGCATATATCCAGCCCGCTCAAGCGCCTCCTGCCGCTCAACCCACCAAATTTCGAGCTCATCAATACCTCCTAGTGGTATTTCTCTGGGATTGTTGTCCAAAAAGTCTATAACCTGCTGGGACATAAGGATGTGGGACTCGGAGGTGTGAGCGAACTCTTGGGTTGAGTTAACGTGTTGGCAGTGTTGATTATGTAATCATTGTTCTGCTCGCGAGCAGGACAAGGTTCATTATTGTTCCTTTCTTATGACGCATATAGTATATGCATATGCATGACGTCGCTCTCACGTACAACACACTGTTCCACAATAGCTTTTAGCTGCAGCTTCAGTACGCTCAATTGTTCTCTGCTTTGAAGCTCAAGACGTCCTTCTCGCGCCTCCCACTGGAATCCTGGATCTGGATCAGTAATGCGTGAGCGTATCCTCGCTCTTGTGCATTTCTGCATAAATAGTGCTATGCTACGGCCATCAAATCCTCACTTTCCCTCACTCTCGGCACTGCTGGCTCAGAGCTCTCCACTTCACAACACACGACAATGACCAGCGTCTCTCCCAATACCTACACACACGAAATCGTTGGGGGTGTTTTTGAGGTAGCAAGTCATCTTGTTGGCAAAAGCGTCATCGAGAGTCTCCGAAAAAATTTCACTCGTGCTGGGAAGGTGCAACGTGGTGATTTTTACATGAACCAATCACGCGAATTGCTTCAGAAGCACCTCCAGCTGATCGAACTCGACGACCAAACTACTATTCGGCAGAAGTATTCAGAGTCAGTCTAGAGTGCTCAGGCGACAGGCCGTTGCTGAACTGCTATGCCACAGCGCCAGACACCTAAAGAGAAGATTGGATGATGCCAGTGATTCCCGGTTTCGGAGATTTTTCTTAGCCATGCAGTATAGGCGTCTATCTAAAGAGACATATGTGATAGTCGAGGTAAATTGCGACAACAACCAAAGTGTCTCTACTCTATCTGACTCCCCATTAGGAGGCGTCTAATCGTGCTGTTGATGATACCCTCATGAACCAGATGGACGAAGCCGTACGTGAGACGGGTGGGCTTCCCCATTTACTCTACGAGTCGGGGCTCACTTGCATTTTAAGCTGACCCGGAATCCACTGCTGTAAACTCGCAACCCACGCCTCGCAACCCCTTCACCGATTCGCATGCGGCCGCGTCGACCCTTAGCGCAACGATCGGTGATGTGGACCGAGTGCAAGTAGAAACATATCGGTCAGAAACTACTGGAGGTTTGTTATACCCTGTTGTAAAGCAGCTTTGAATTGTGCTAACCGTATATCTAGAGGTGGCCGTCGTCTTAGGCATACATAGACAGGATGCACCTGCAGAGCACGTTGTCTCCACCTTCGATCCTTCGGTCTTCTCGAACGATGACATAAAAAGAGGTGAAACGTTTTGCTAGTTCTACTGTCACCTACGAGCCTGACTTCTTGACTAGCTGAAACAAGTAGCTGAAAGTCTCTTATAGCAAGAACGAAACGTTGGTTTCCCCTTGGTGGCAAATGAAGTGAAGCAAACAGGGATGGTGCAACGCCGAATATGGTATCTCGTGTTCTTTCCTCCCTCTTCTATCTATCCGTCATGACGGTCACTGTCTATCCTTATACACGCCGTGTACTCTCAATGTCTTATCTTATTTCATCTGTTGCATCTATTGCTGCGTAAATTACGCCACGCTGGATCACCTTTGGAAGTGCTTGTATCTTCAGACACCACTTCTCACTATCAGGTCTGCTGGTGGAATAAAAGCTGCCTTTCGCGACAGAAAGTTAAGTGAGTACGGTCAGAAAATACGAATTGGCGCAACAGCTGCCGGACACTTTTTTGTGCTAGTTATTTTCAGCCACTGACATACGAGAAAGTCATCCTGTTGGAGTTGGATGGGATAGATGGGCCTGGGCCAAGCGACCATTTATTGTAGTGTGCTTCCGCTTCCGGGCCGCGAAACTCCGCCCGTTTCTGACCCGGAGGGCCCGCGGCGACTCGGATTCGGAACTTGAATTGCTGGCAATCGGGTCAGATTCATTTCTTGTCACGTATCTCCGCGTATGATCCCAGATAATACTCGACAATCTTTTCGTGCCTTACATCTCGTAGCAGGAGCTTATTAAAGCGATATGAATGGCTGACGTCTGGTATACTAGTAGTGTCGAAGACACCGCTAGCCACGTTCAAAATAGAGCCGCCGCAGCGACTTTCACGGTTCGTGGTCACGGTTGGGGCTCATCACACAAGCCAAGTTTTCATAGCCCCAACCAAGAACCATGAAAGTCGCGGCTCTATTTTGAACGTGGCTACTAGCACCAGGGCACTGGCATCACTCCCATGATGTGATGTTTCTACGAGTAGTCCTGATGACTTGTGGAATTTGAACGTGGTGAGGAGTTCTTAGACACGTGCGCACATACCGCAGCCCCGGCTAGTCGATGTGCAATGCAATGTTGAACTCGCTCGGGTTTCGGAGGAATGTGGTGGTCGATAGGGCGGAGTGCTGTGGCGGTATCTCTTCCTCTCCTGTGTCAGCAATGCTTCGCGGGCGTTTCGCATGGCTTCTCATTCCGGGACCCTCCCTACTCCCCGCACGGTCATGCCACCTCCTGGCGCATCGCTCTTATTGTTTGTCGGCAGTGACGGTTGGAGGTGTGCCCATCAATTCGAAACTCTCAACCTGAAGAGGCCCGAATAAAGGATCCAGCAATAAGTAGCGTCCCCTGTACATGATACTCTCCCATTGTCCGTTCGGCTAATACGCAGGCCACTGGCACGTTGCGTGGGTTGTACGGCGAACGCTTCGACTAATTCTCTCTCCAGGGTCCTGCGGCATCCGACGTCCTGTTGGGTATTACAACAAACGCCTGGGCTAGTATCACATTCCCAGAAGCACAATTAAGTCTTTTATCTTCAGTTGAAAGACGACTTCAAAGGGCGCCGCAGCCCAAACAAAACGCTACTTGATGTGCATGCCCTCCTAACATAATGCAGTATGCCTAGCTGTTTTCTTCATGCCGGTGCATAGCATCCCGAGAAACGAGGCCGTCGGATGTACGAGTCTCTTTGGCTCCGTCTCGCATTTCGCCGGGTAGACTTAGGACCAATCAAATAAGCGCCCCTCCAAAATGCTGTCCGATTGCAAGGAGGAGCAAGGGTGAACTTTATTCATACCATGTTCCTTGTTCTGTCTCGTCTCAGACGTCCCCACTATATGCTCGGTGTTCCTTTCGCATAGTCGCTAGCGGGTTAGCCTACCAGCTCCATGGCAGGTCATGACAGATGCCGCCACTACCTCATGAGCGAGTGGCGACCGTGACGTCGCTCCTTCATTTTCATTCTGCAAGATAACAGCTCCCAGTCATTCCCATTTCGCCCAAGAAACGTACCTGACATTAACTTTAGACCATCTCGTAGTTCGCTAGCATACTGCGAGACACTTTGACAATGTCAGGCATCGTGGGCACTCATGAAGGCTCCTAGGGCCAACACCGACAGCATCTCACTCTATTAGTACGCAATGTTCCAGTCTTGGGCAATCGCCAAGAACAGCACGAGTTCCCACTTAAGATAAGTAAACTAGATAGCAGATAACACAACAGGTATAAGGTCTGGCACAGAAGGGGCGTGATATACGACGACGGGAGAATAATGCAGTAGTAAAGGTAAGAAGATGGAGTAGTCACTTGGGTTCTGGGAGGGCTGCCTTCCGAGTGAGGACGTACCCTACAGTTCGGCACCAGTGGCTGACCGTTCTCCACGCAGCGACTGGCCAAATTTCATTTTTGCGGGCCATCCGGGAACGAAGCTTGAATGTGCTAAGCTTTGTCCTCATCTCTGCGAAACGGGTAACGACCTCGTCCATTGTAGGGCGCTTTGTTGGATCTTCTTGGACCATGTCGACGATGAGCGGTTCCATGAATCCAAAACCATGATACTTCTGATTCGAAAGTTAGAAAGGACGTTCTTGTAAATGAACAGGGAATGCAAACCTGGATATAGTCCTCGCGAACTAAGTTTCCGAGATAGTATACATCAGTCGGGAATGGATTGCAAGGCGTTACTCGGTCTTGGTGCTCAGGTGCAGTCTTGTCGCCACCACGAAGGGGAGTGTCAAGAGGAGGTCCATTAGCTGGATCATATAGCCGAGAGAGACCAAAGTCGATAAGAAGGTATCGTGAAGGACGCCAAGTTCGACTATATCCTTTCGCCTTTCCACGGAAATCCTTACTCCGTCTGATATCTACAGGGTGGAAAGACTTGGGATACATCCTTGACGGGTCAAGCATGATGTTTTCTGATGTGCAATCCCTGAGAAAGATATCAGCAACTTAGATGTAGTTCTAAAAGTGCATTGATACCGATGAGCGACATTATTTTCATGCATGAATTGAACGCCCTGGTGGATTGAGCAAAGCAATCGATATTAGCGAAGAGGGGGAGTAGCACACACCTCGCAAATCTGTCCAAAGAAGGTCACAAACTCTCCAAAGGTTTGAAATGGCGGGTCATAACATGGACGCAGAAGGGAGTGCACCATGATCGGGGGGTCATTAGGTAGTTCAATGACTTCGAGTAGACGTGCACAGTGGTTTCGAGGGTTCGAGGCATGTGGATCAGATGAAAACAATCTATTTATTTGGAGTTCGTGAGGGCCTTCTCTCTCAGGGAGCTTCTTCAACATCACGGTTTTCCCGTCAGAGATCCTCGTTGCATCCATGATCAGACGGTGCTGAGGACTGTCAGTGCAATTTATGGAAAGCAAAACGTATACGCCTACTGTTTGCGGTTGACCATCTTCACAGCGAAGGTGAAATTTATCGGTTCCAGTCCATGATGGCTTCCAGTCTGGGAGGTAACGAGGTCGAAGCAAGTAGCCAGCGTGCTCGAGTGCCTTCTGCCGCTCTGCCCACCATGTCTCAAGCGGGGCGAGTTCTTCTGGCTTTCTTCCAGAGAGAGGGTTAGATATCCAATCGGCCGTTGGCTCAGACATATAGAGTACAGAGACAGAGAATGCGAGACAGGACGGGGTTAAGCAAGGTGAATTTCGCACCCAGCGCCGCGGCGCTGCACGCTAGACTGATTATGTAACAAGTTACCTAGGCCTCTAAACAAAACAATAACTTCGTCGCATCCCCTAATATCGTTGTTGTTCGGCGTGTAGAAGAGGTTTCTTGGTGAACTTTATCCTTTTGTCGATCGCCTTCCAACCAGAAAGAATTCATGATCTCCGGGTTTGCACTAGGCGCCTACCTATCGCAATTGTGATTTCTCTTCAGCATTCTGGCGTCCACTTGTTCCCAAAATCGATCGCGACCCATTGTTTTAGCCCTGTTCCCATACGAAGGTTCCCCACTCATGGACAGGCATCACGCGCATTGTACTCGTACTATCGGCGTCTTGACCCTAGGCTGCATATTTAACAACTTGAACTCGATTCCCAACTCTCCACTTCCCTCTTCTTAATTTACTCCTCTGCAGGCCCGGAGCCTCTCTCTACACAGCTTACCTCGATGTCCGGCACATTTTCTCAGGCCTATGGTCCGCAATTCGCTGGTGGTGTGTTTCAAGTCGCGAGTCAGTTCATTGGGGCGTCTCTTGTCGAAAGTATCCGTAAACAGTTTCCTCGCCGCAAAGAGCAACGTGGTGATGCCTATGCGGACCAAGCACGCAATCTACTCCGAAATAATTTCGAATTCATTGACCCTGATGAACATCGGAGGATCGAACTCTTACTTAATATGTCAGTCCAACGAGCCCATATGCTGCTGTATCTGTGCCCTGACTAGAGCACAACGCGACAGAGTGGCGCAAGAAAAGGAGAAATTAGAAAGCAGGGGCGGTTCTCGAATCGACAGAATATTTCAAGCTAGGGATTATAAACACCAGTCCAAAAAATTGTACATCGTGGTGAAGGTAAGTTCCGGCATATTATGACAGCAGAACCAAGCCTAACTGCGCTGTAGAAGGCGTCTGATCGAGGGATCCACGAATCTCTGTTGAGTCAGATAAGGCGAGCTATAGGAGGAACAGGTAGGCAGGCTCTTTGTCCCCATCGAAACCTGGACCAACTTTGACGTCACACCACTGCAGAGTTGACGGTTCGCAACCCCTTCTCGGACCCGCATGCAGCACCGTCCTTTTCCGACCCACCTGTCGACACCCTAAACGCAGTAGAGCTGACAGCATACGAGTCACCAACTACGGGAGGTTGGCTGTGGATCTGCATCGCTGTGTCTTTAGAAGTATTGATCGCATATCCAGATATAGCAATCGGCCTAACCGTGCACAAAGAAGATGCGACCACAGAGGAGCTCCTTGCCCAGATCCCGTCTGACGCCCTCGCCACTGATAGAGTAGACAGTGAAGGTGAGACACCTCGCTTGTCCGATGGCTGGCAGAGAAGTGATAACTTGATAGTTCAAACGATTACCATTATTCCTCTTGGTGAAGAACAGCACCCTCGAGACAGCACAGAAGTGAAGGGCGACAAACTGGGGGATAGTTCTGACCCAACGCCATAGTTCTCCTGGCCCTTCTGTGTATCCATTACGCTTGTCACCGTGTGCCACCTGGGCCCCTGTATTGTACCCATATCTTGATATTTACCTCGCCCGAAGATATAATTATTGCATGTCTCTTACGACGTTACGAAGCTTTCCTGGTGTCGCTAAGAGCTGACAGGCTCACGGCCAGGTCAAGTTATATGAACGGGCATTCGTGGTGTAGACAGCGTTCATGATGCTATGGCTGTCGCAGCGGTGGTAACGGAGCAATTGAATGTCTGTTGTGTGAATGTCTCAGCATTGGGGCGAACGAAAAACAGACGACATGCCTATCTTCTCCGTATTTAACTTGCTGCCGGCAACAACGGAGGAAGATGCGAGAGCCTGAGGTGGGTGAGCAGCAGGGGAAATATTGGGCCTGTCGATATACGTGCTTGTACCGAGGGCCGGTAGCTCAGGGTCGAGGGATCTGGAGGAGGTGTGGTGTCGAGCATAGTATCGTGTGCGTTCGAGGGGGGCTAGGGGGCGGTCAGCCAGCGAGGCGCGCGACCTGTGAGCTTTCGTCATGTAAAAGATTTTTGCTCATGGCCTCATTTTTTTTTCAATATTCCCCTCCTCCCTCAGATCCAAATTGAAGCAAGACTTCCTCCCCACCGAACCCGTCCACTCTCACACATTTCCTGAACTCATAACAGAGGCGACCGCCGAGCTGGCAACCCCACCCATTTCAGTTTCGCCATGTCCCCGTGCTATTTGGCGCCTCGGGCCCTATGTCAATCACGGCACGGCTTCGAGGCCACATGGAGACGAGGAACCCCCGCTGTTTTTTGTTCCTTTTTGGAAACCCTGAAAGGAATCGAGCACTATAACAAAAAGGAAGAACAAGACTACACGCATACAACGGTGGGTCTACATGCACAAACAGGTCAAATTGAATCATGCTATCCATACAACCGGGATCTGATCGAGCCTGCTACCCAGAGTCGTATATGAGGTGAGACGCTGTGATGCGATACAGGTCAATACACCGGCAGCGCCGTCCATCATTCTCGTAGAGGCTAGGATAATAGCCAGGCAGGCAGCCGAGATACCCGTCGATTGGCTTCCATTGGGCGAACTACCATAGCCATTGGAACCTTACTTTCAAGGCTCATCGTTTACGACCAGTTAGGAACGCGCTGCCGTCTTTGGGTCACGGTAAGCATCATCCCTTTGTCCTTTGACAACACGCGTGCGGTGACGTCGCAGTGATCACGATGGGTTTATTTTCAGGCTCAAGTGCTGTCGTCACTGGCACCCAATAGTCTTCCGACCTGCGCGTGCTTTTGTTTTTGAGATAACCGCTTCCCAAGTGGGTCTATGATCGCTCTCGTTTAGTGGTGATGTCCCCACGTGTGTTGGCCCTTTTGGTGTTTCGTGCATTCTAGGTAGAGTTAGCATTTCCTTTGATATCTGGTGGACTAAAAACTGGGTCTACCACGTCTAGGCATCTGGGACGTCCATCCTTGGTTCCGTTTTTGGCGCTTTCTGTTCGACTCGTTTGTGGCCCATCATTCGCCGCCAGAGCTTTATCTCCATCCGTTCTCCGTCATTGTTCCGCCAATGTGAAAATCTACAGAGTTGTCTCCTTGCGCCTTCGCAACTGTGAGAGACAATAGCGACAGGAGTCACGTTGAACACGCCTCAATGACTGCACTTTCCTTGTCTTCGCAGTCGCCAAAAAATTGGCGTGCTTGCTTCCTTAGCGACGACACTAACGGCATTTTGGAAGAAGCGCCGGCACGCCCGGAGCCATGGAGCACGAATTCCACAGCCACTGCTTGTCAATTGTAAACGATTGTGAGTATCTTTATGCTCTTCCCTAGTTTGACAACGCACATCAATTCGTCTTAAGGTGCGGTAAGCTATTGTCTCTTACTGGCGAACGTACCAATCTCATCAACTCGTCACAAGGGAATCTTCCTGGGGGGCTATGACAGAGGACCACCAGTGTTTGTGCTGCCGCCTCTGTCAAAGTGCTGTCTCTTGTTGTCTTTTAGAAACATCATCTATCAGTATGTCTTCACTCACTGAGTAATAATATGATCCGAGGGCGATACATGCCGATGACTAGGCGCATTTGGTGGCTTCATAATCACTTCTTGTGGTCATTGTTCTTCAGGTTGTATAGGCAATGCGACCGAACGTACTTCGTGAGCATACCTTCATTACATGGTTGCGTGCTTTCTCGACCACTGGGTCACGGGCCAACTCCGAGTCATTGGTCGCTTGCGTGGTACGTCCGCGCAACTCCGACAGGTCCTGACACACTAGA
Organism: Russula sp. MG48; assembly: GCA_003313725.1. Lineage (NCBI taxonomy): Eukaryota > Fungi > Basidiomycota > Agaricomycetes > Russulales > Russulaceae > Russula > Russula sp. MG48. Next base: position 19,255 of record QLOS01006464.1, read on the forward strand.
TCCAGGATCCCGGGTGAATCGTTTATTCGATCCTCCTTGTCCCGAGCCCACACAGACAAGTACTTCTTGAGGAACTTGCGGCTACGTCCTGCTTGGCTGCCGTAATTTAACTGAGGCCCGTCACCGACAGTCTTTTGATTACCCCAGTGCGTTGGTCACAACAATCCAAGGTTATGTAATCTACCTCCCTTCGGGTCACGTGATTCCAAGACGTTAGCGATGTCGCCTGACGTACTTATCACTTTTTTTTTTTTTTTTTTTTTACAAACCATCCACTAAGGGAGCAAGGAGCAAACTTATCTATCGACAATAGGTAGATGGCTGATGTATGTGTCGCATTTTCCTCAGTCGCCACTAGCGCGGTTATTGCCAGGTACTACACATACGGTGAGATGTAAGGGATAGCAGGTCACTTCCGGCCCTGGTCCATCTCAGATATCAACTAGAAGGCATGTGTTTAATCGTTGTTGATGCTTATATTTTGGGACCCTACTCGGCTTCGCCAACGTTCCCGTCTTATTGTACTGACGCTCACACTTAGCCATAGCATGCAGGTCTCATTCCAGAAACTATGCGCCAAAGTTACCGGGTCTGACATGGCCTGCTGAGTTCACTTGTTGGACTCGCAAGAGGTCATTTTGAGTCCTCATATATCATTTCCCAGCTGTCTGCTGTTGGTGCGAAACTTGCCTTTCACGATAGAAAGTTAAATGTTTGTAGGCGCATGTTATTTTCGGTCGCTAATGCAGGAATAAACAGTTCTCGTTGAAGCCTACCAATTGTTTTGCATCCGCTCCAAATCTCCGCCCGTCTCTGAAACTCCGTAAGCTGACGCCGGACATGATCAAAGACCCCACGGCTTTCCATGTCCTACATCTCGTAGCAGGAACTTAAACATGAGATCATTAGAGCAAGCGCACTGACAGCATTCTCGCGACCTGATGGGTTCTGTATAGCAGGCTTTTCTCTCTAGTGGTACTGCGGTGTCTTCCTGACGTCCGATGTTCTGTTGAGGATTACAACAAAAAGAAGCACATGGGCTGATATCACGTTGTCCCTTGACACAGGTCTCTCATCTTCAATTGACGGGGCCCACAGCCGAAAACTCGGTTTGCGCACCTTACTACATCTGACGCAGTACGTCTAGATATTCTCTTCATGCCCCTGTGGATAATAAGATCCTAAGAACGAGGCGTTGGATGTCCTGTCTCTTTGGCTCTTCGTATTGTTCTGGGTAGACTTTGGGAACAATCGAAATCAGGGTCCTCGGAAACGCTGTCCAATTGAGGCAATGAGGCAGGGAGCGCCTGATCTTTATTCGTCATACCATGTCCCTGTGATTGTCCCTGACGTGACCTACTATGCGCACCGCACGCTATTGTTTCCGGTCCGAGCGCGGCTGCTGTGAATCATCTAATCTCACGGCCACCACCCTGAGCAGGCTGATCTGTCGGTTTCATGACGGGGTCAAGGCTAGTGGAGCTACTGCCTTGTGCGCGGGTGGCGACGTCGCTCCTCCGTTGTCACTTTGCGAGATAACCCCTTGCATTCATTCCCTGATTTCGTCCAAGAGACATACAAATAATAATATCAGACCGTACCCAAGGCGCACATTAATGGAATTGAAAAAAAAAACACCTGACCACCTCCCAGTTTACTTCCATACTGTTGGATACTTTGACAACGTCAGGTACCTGCATTTGGTATTTGGTATCGCGACGGGTGTGGAGTGTGCACTCACTGAGTTTCCAGTGACCGACACCGGCCGCATCCTAGTTTCATTCGAATTGATTAATTGATCATTTCACCTTAAAACGTGCGGGTTGATTATATACCAGTGAGTAATATTACAATCTTGGCCCATAACTAAAAGCATTACGAGCTTCCACCTAAGATGAGTGAACTAGATACCAAGTAACAAACACGACAGGTATAATATCTGGCGCAGAACGAGCGTGAGATACGACGAGAGAAAATGCAAAAGATGGTAAAGGCAAGCCGTTAGTACAGTCATTTGGGTTCTGGAATGGCTGCCTTGCGAGTGAGGATATAGTTTATAGTTCGGCACCAATGGCTGGCCGTTCTCCACGCAGCGATCGGCCAGATTTCATTTTTTGGGGCCATTCGGGACCGAAGCTTCCGTGTGCTAAGTTTGTTCCTTATCTCAGCAAAACGAGTAACAACTCCGTCCATTGTAGGACGCTTCGTGGGGTCTTCTTGGACCATGTCGGTGATGAGTGGTTCAATGAATCCGAACCCCTCGTATTTCTGTCTCTGATAAGTCAGGATACTTTTTTCTTTTAGTCACGAGGGAAACTGTAGACCTGAATGTACTGCTCTCGAACCAAGTTTCCGAGATAGTAGACATCGGTGGGAAATGGATTGCATGGTGTTTTACCGTCCTGGTGTTCGGGAGCAGATTTATCTCCGCCGCGCAACGGCTCGTCAAGTTGAGGTCCATCAGCAGGGTCGTATACGCGAGAAAGGCCGAAGTCAATCAGAAGGTATCTCGTAGGACGCTTGGTTCGCGAATATTTTTTTGCCTTCCGGCGAAAATCTTGACTCCGTGTTATTTCAGCGGGGTGGAAGGACTCTGGATACATATGTGATGGGTCAAGCATGATGTTTTCCGATGTGCAGTCCCTGAGATAAGTTGGGGGCGTGAGTAAGGGCAGAAAAGGGACAGAAAAACATTGACGACCATACCGATGAGCAACATTGTTCTCGTGCATGAAGTGTACACCCTAGCCAGAGCAACGGCCCGGTCAATGCGTGCAATACGACATCACCATAAGCTCACCTCGCATACTTGCGCGAAAAAGGTCACAAATTCTCCAAATGTTTGGAACTGAGGGTTATAGAATGGACGCAATAAGGAATTTACAATGATTGGAGGGTCATCCGGTAGTTCGATGACATCGAGTAGAGGTACACAATGGTTTCGAGAGTTAGAAGAGAGGGGTTCCGTAGAGAACAGCTTGTTGATCTGGAGTTCGTAAGGGCCTTCTTCAGTGGGAAGCCTTTTCAACATCACAGGTTTTCCGTCTGCGATCCGAGTTGCATCTATGCACACACGCATCTTGTATATCATGAGCTCGAGGACTCCGGTGCAGGGGTGTAAGGTCTCACCCCCAGGCCTTGACCATCTTCGAATTGATCATAGAACTTGTTCGTACCGGCCCACGATGGTTTCCAACCAGGGCGGAAGCGAGGCCGAAGCATATATCCAGCTTGTTGCAACGCTTGTTGCCGCTCGACCCACCAGGCTTCATGCCTACCGATTCCCCCAGGTTCTGTCCTTGGGTGGTCTTTGAAGAATTCTCTAAGTTGTTGGGGCATTCGGGACGTGATGAGGGGATGACAAGCAGTGGTTTTGGCCTTGGTCGAGGGGAATAGAGGTATTATTGTTAGTTAGCTATAACGTAATTGCACCGCTTGTTTGGCGCACAACACAAGGACTCGCCGGACAATACCTTGAATGGGTGTGTTTTGTCCTCACTCCACTTTGCGACCGAGAAGTTTAGGCGCGCTAATGACATCTGCAACAATTTGAACAATGCTCCTCGTCGCCTGTCGTCAAGATCGGGAACAAAACCTCGCAAATGTGCAGGCGCCTTTCCAGTTGGCGTTATTTATACTGTCATACTGGCAAGGCAAACCAAACTTTGCCTTTCGTCCTCTTTAACCCTCTGCTGGCTCAGATCTTGTGGCTCCCTCAATGCCTTCAGGACACTCTCAGGACCCCCATCTGCCTCTGACTGCCGATAATGTTTATACAGTACCAAATGATTCAGCTAGGAGTGTTCTTACCAAAAAACTCCGTGACAATCTCATCAGCGTCAAGATACGAGGTGCTGACCATTACAATGATCAAACGCGCAACCTTCTCCAGCAGAACCTACACCTAATACCACTTAGTGACCAAGACCTGATTAAGTTTAAATTCGACCAGTTAGTGTGAAAGGCTCGTACACCTTGTAACGCAGGGGTTCGCTAAATGTGGCGGTACAGGATAGAGGCGTTAGAGGAGAGATTGGAGACAACCACCTCCAGATTTCGAAGAATCCCTCTAGTTATGAAGTATCAACGTCTCTGTGAACAGACGTATTTAATAGTCAAGGTAAATATGTACCGTGACCGAAGGACATTGACCTGAAGGACCTACAGCAAGCATCTAATCGAGCCATAAATAATCACATCAAAAGTCAAATGATGGTAGCCACCGGCGCGCGAGGTTGGCCCACTTGCCCGCGTTGAATGTGGGCTCACTCGTGGTTTCTAGTGTTTTCCACTGCGCAACCCACCGCTCCAACATCGCATAACGTCAACTCATTCGTCGACCCGCATTGGGCATCACCATTAACTAATGTAATGACTAGCAGCCCGGAACGGGTAGACATGACAACATATCAGTCAGAAACGACCGGAGGTTCGTTGTGAATTTTGTTCAGTACCAATAACGCCGACAATATATCCAGATCCAGCCGTCCTCTTAAGCTTTCGCGGGAAGAATGAGCCTACACGACACTTCGTGGCCACACTCTCAGAGTCGCTTCAGCCTGAGGAAGGTGATATGATTCGCGTGTTCAACAACTGTGCCCGAGGCTGAATTTCCTGACTAGCCGAACCAGATACTACCAGTTTTTTAAGCGAGCGCAATTTTCTTGGCCAACCCTCAGTGGCCGGCGAATCGATGGAGTCGCTTCCAGTCGTGTGCAACTCCCCCTCGCGCTTTTAATGTTGTTGTTTACGCCATGACCCTATCGTGTATCCAATTGGACTTCATGTAGTTACTATTCTAAGTTATTTCAGATATCTTTGATAGCCAGCACTGGCACAGATGGCATATACAGCCCAACAGAAAGTTGCATCCACTCCCCTCGCCTCCCGGCATCACGTCAGATCCCAATGGACACTGGGCCACGGTCCTTTAATGATGTAGAGAGGTAACGATAAAATCATGTACAATGCCTCCTCGAGTCTTAACGTTACGCATGGTGTCGTGCACACGCCACTGGCAGGCAGGCGTTGAAGTGAGCGCTGAGTAGCTCGGCGCTAACACGGGTGGTTGAGCTGCTCAGGCAGGATAAAGGTTGGATTTGCCGTGCCGTCGTGTCGTGTGTGCCTTCAAGTCGTATGCCGTAGCGGAGAGCAGGTACAAGGACCGTCGCGACTAGCAGATGTTGCATCACAGCGGCAGGTGCTTCACCGTGACCGTGGTCTCCACGGACGCCGCGTAATTGATTCACAGGCACGGCTCAGCGCTAGCTTATTTTTTCCCACCCTCCCATTATATCCGAATGAGAGGTCCCGCTACGCCCGGCTCGTTCAATCGGCCTTCCCGACCCTTGCAGGCTTTGGGGAGAGTGTACGCAGGCGAACCCTGAGCCCGTAGGCTCACCGGTCAGGGAAATTTCACAAGACGTATGACGGATAGCCCGTTGCCATCCCTTTAAGCCTAATGATGGAAGATATGTCCGCTAGACGTGGCTGATTCCCCTACATTGTTCGGTTTAGGAAGCCTGAAAGCAAGGCTGGACATGGATAATATCGCGTTACCCAATGCGCAAGGGGATGGCCTCACACAGGCTAGCAGGACAATGAACTACTGCTGGCATCCGTTCGTCCGAGTCCCGGCTTCGGTTGTCCGTCATCATGCCCATGGTACTCAAACTTCGTGAATCTCTTTGTCCTTCAGCATCAAAGGTGTCTCTAACGAATTCAGGTTGGGTTGTTGAACGGAAACTTGATAGTAGCGACGTTGAATCTGCACTATCTCCGGATCTCCTTCACTTCAAGTTTGTTCACTGCCGATGGGACTGGACTGCCCTCCGTTCTTGAGGTCATGACGAACCAGAAGACAATCGTTCGTTGATAAAGATGATCGTAAAGCTGACCAAGGTAGCGGCATAAACACGCCAACGGCCTGTCATACGATTGACCCAATCGGAGAGTCGCGCCGCAGTTTGCACCAGCTGCTACAGTGGTTTGCCTTCGCCAAAAAGGCTACACGGAGGATATATCGAGGTCTACAAAGTGGTGAGGGAGATATTGTGGTGGTTTCCTAGAGTCTGACAGTTGTGTTGCCAGGGACTACAGCAAACAGAATCAGGGCCCCAACTGAAATCACGTCCTCTCAGACCCCTTCTTGACATATAAGGATGCGGCATATATACCTTCCCGCACTTGGAGTGGCAACCTGTCTCTTGGGTACCCATGTGCCTACCCTGGGGACGTCGCGTTGGGTGTCCTGTCTCGTTGGTGGTATGTATTGTCCTGGATTGACCTGGGAGCAACCAAAATCGGAGTACCTCACAATCGCTGTTGAATCTCAGGGAGCTTTACTCAGGAGAGAAGGGCCATCATTCAGCGGACACCCACACAGTTAACTGGCAACACATTCTCGGGTCTCGATGTTGTTGATGTGGCTTGCTTTCAAGGCTTGAATTCGATGGAGGAGAGGCTCCGCATTGCGAATTATCTGTCTCTTCCCCAACATGTGCAGATGTTAGCGTTTCGATCCTCAGAGTCTTCCTGTACACGTAGATAGATTGTCGCTGATGATTGAAAAAACGGAGGTGACACGCCAAGCGAAGATTTCCTAAAATTGAGTGCAAAGCTTATTTACGAGCCCACATTTTTCCCTTTCAACTTTTTCTCGATCTCATCCAGGTCCCAGTTCGCGGATATATACCTGCAATGATTCCCTGGTATCGAGGCACGAATATTCAGGGGAGAGCGTACCTCCCATTAAGCCAGTCCATTTTCCCAGAGGTAAGGCACAGCATTGTTGCGGCAGGAAGTTGGAGAGCATCGTATTTGACGGATGGGAGTTCGACACCACCAGCTTCCTTCTGGAGTTGCGTGTAGATCTCGCCGGGATGTAACGAGAACGTCTTGATCTGCGGATATTCTTCCGAAGTTCTGAGCCGATGGAGATCGTGCAGATCGACGCCAATAGTCACAACTCACCAACAGCAATGAATTCAACGAGCCGATTGAGGGCGTACTTCGAGATGCAATAGTCGCTGGCGCCAGGAACGCAGAGTTGAGCTCCCACAGAAGAAACAGCGATGAAGTACCCTTTTGACGCTTGGAGAACCGGGACGGAGGCGCTGAGGTAGATTTAAGATATGGGCTGCTGCCTAAAACACGCGTGCTTACTTACCGGAGCGTGTTGTACACCCCACGGATGTTGACCTCAAAAGTATTCCACCAGCCATCCGGATCCTTCAAATGAAGAGCTATGTGGCACGATAAAACGCGATGCGCCAGGATCCGGAGCTAGGGTGACCTACGGTCAGTGATTTTAGTAGAAGTTCCAGCATTTGCGATGGCTATGTCTATCCGACCGAAGCGAGAGAGCGTCGCCTGTACAGCAGCACTGACAGCTTCC
>QLOS01006470.1:0-14203 GCA_003313725.1 Russula sp. MG48
GCGCATGGGGTATAAAGTCCGAGGACGGTACCAACATGACCACAGATGTACGTCGAACTCTTGGGATCTATGAGAGACGCTGGTGGGATGACAAGATCTCTTATAGACGTTGTTCAATCTTGCCTCTTGCTCAAAAGCGTTCCTCTCCGCTTCTATGGGGATCCTGATTGACGACTTCGCTCATGGACGTAATTCTACACCACTGCCCGCCGGCCTGTCAAGTCTGACTTGGAGGACCAAGATTGCCCGTATCCTACCCGATGACTGGAAGCTTATGGATCCTTGGGCGAGCCAGAAGGCCAATCTGATTGATATATTGTCTCACGTGTCTGGTGTGGCAAGGTGAATCGTTTGTTCCATCACTTGTGCATTTGTAAATGTTCATTCTGGCTCTCAGTCACGACCTAGTACAGTACAAGCGAAATTCCAGTGTGGTCGACCTGAGCCACCTGACGAGAAATCTCCGGAATCTGCGCCCTTCAGTCGAACTTCGTGAGCAATTCCTTTATAACAATCAGGTACGCCATAATGCGATTCAGTTCTTGCCACCAGGCTGAAGGAGGAAAGTAGATGTACATGGTTGGGGCGTATGTCGTGAGCAAGCTATCTGGCATGCGCTTCGAAGAATTTGTCAACAACCGCATCTTCAAACCTCTGGGCATGAGTTCCTCGACCTACTCTATCGATGCGGCCATCCAGAGCGGTAGATTCACTGGGACGTGGACCTCCTTTGGCCGGTTGATACCCCCATGGATCAAGGATGAATTTGCGGATCTCATATCCGGTCTCGGTGGGGTGATTTCCAGTGTCGAAGACTTAGTGCGTCATGTGATGTAGGGGGGGGTATAAATGTTTGACTTATGAGTTGAGCAGGTGCCTTGGGTCAAAATGATCCTAAACGGCGGTATCGACCCTGATACAAACGTAACAATTATTCCACCCGCAGAATTTGACACCATCACATCGGTGCACAGCATCACGATTCCCAATACCCGTGATCAACCCCCTGGGTTCTCCATCAAGGGATACGGGCTCGGATGGACTAGATTCTCTTATATAGGTCACGATGTAAGTGAGGACTTTGCCTTGCGCCTAAGACCTATAGAAGACGTAATAATCGTCGACAGATCATCCTACACACCGGAGGCGCACCAGGAGTGTCAACGGCCATTGGGGCTGCCCTCTCTGATGGTTTCGGCATTATTGCGCTTACAAATGCCGATAGCAAGTATCCAGCCATAGAGAAAATTATTTTGGCCATTGCCCAGAGAGCCTTCAACAACACAACTTACTCTGTTCCCCCACCCGATGAACAGCCCTCCACTTCACACACCAAACGGTCACAGCATGGTGATGTGACAGCCCGGACGGATACAACTAGCACGCTCTCTCCTCTCGACGTGGAAGGAACATATTACAATGCGGGATATGGCTCGAGTGTGTTATGCAGCGTGCAGAGCTCGTCTTCTTCCTGTCAGAGCGTTCTGAATGACTTCCACTCCATTGATAAATCCCTCTCGCCAAACTCGACGGATCTATTCGCGTCTTGGAACGGACTGTTCGCCAGACACTTTCGTTATACCCCCACAAACGGCAGCTCGTATTCGATATCTGCTGGGACGATCTATCCGGAAGGCTATGGAAGAAATTCCACCCCTTTCTCGACTGTAGCTCCTGCTGCAACGGCAGAATTCGTAGTGGTAAATAAGACGGTTGTCGGGTTCGGTGTTTTTGGTATCACTGGCAGCGGTAGAGCGCACACGGGGCCAGTGGAGGAGGCATCTGACGTTTGGTTTGTTAAGGTTTGAATCCTAGTTTGTAGGCACCAGTACTCTCCTTGCCCCTACACATCGACTGGATCCACCTTTCGACCAATTCAAATATCTTCACTAAAATGGACTCAATTGAGCTTAAACTTTGTATATATGCTCTAGCAGATATTCTTATTACAATAGTGGTCTTTTTTCTGTATAACGTTGCGAGGAAAATGAGGTTACAGTAATGAGGTTGAAAAAAGGGCCACTGTCACGCAGGCTGATGGATGCCCTTTCGGAGCTTTAGCCGGCAAACGCGATCACACAACGCATCTGCATCGCGAACGCGCCGTGTTGAGTTTGATTTCAAGCCTTTTTCGGACTGTGACAGGGTGTGACTGGCCGAAAGGTGGGTCCGGTTGTGTGGAGCAAATAGTAGACACTTAGGGCCCGCTCGGCTGCAACAGTTAGTTCCGAAAAATCCCTATATTTAGAAATTTTCAGTTGCAAACTCGTGATTTGTCAACTTCAACTGACGTTGCTGCTCGGTACAACGTCAGTTAGATCTCAACTGTGTCACGCCTTGTCACTCTTTCGGTATCAGTATAGTTGGTTCCAGTCACGTCCTAAAAATGGTAATTGCGCTAATTTAGATGCTTGTCGTGACGAACTCGTTCGCTCTCATTTCAATCTCAGAACTTTCGTATTTTTAGTCATCAATGTCCTCCTTTTTAAAAACTTCGCTTACTTAAGATGTAAATAGTTAGTTTTCCCCAATATCACTCGTTGTACTATAATACCGAAAATTGCAGGCGCGTTCCTGACGGGGGCGGGGCTCGGGTGTGCACTCAGGACTAACCCTCACCCTGCCCCGGAGGCGGGGGTGGGTGGGTTTGCTGCGCGCCGGAGCAGCGGGCACCTCTGGGGCAACGGAACGAAAGGGGACGGAGGAATAGGCCGCGTTTTCGCAAGTGGAAGTGGAAGCGGCGCGTCCGGGGGCGCAGAACGCGTGCACCGGGTCGTGGCGGAACCCACCTGACATTGTGGGAGCGCGCGTCGGGGGTCGCCGGCATCGCTAGGGTCCGGGCGTGTGCGGGGCTATGTGGCGTCCATGTTGCTGAGGTAAGAATGGTACGACATTTGAGGGAAAACTAATTATTTATATTTGATGACTAAAAATACGAAAGTTCTGAGATTGAAATGAGAGCAAACTTCGTCACGACGAGCGTCAAAAATAGCGCAGTTACCATTTTTAGGACATGACTGAGTGACACAGAAATGTGACTAGCGTGACTACACGTTACCGCAACAGTTGGCTCGTTTGGGATTAACTCGTCAGTTGCCAACTGTTGCAGCCGAGCGGGCCCTTACGACTTATTATTCTCCACTACCTTATCAAGCGATGATCCGACATTTATCCGTATCTTAGTACGCCACTATACCGAGTCACCCGCGGTGTTATGCTCCCAGTCGTGCTTGCGGTTTTCCTATATCACCGTTTTTTTTCCGATATGTTCTTTAAACGGCCTGCTCTCGTACAGGTGACCCACATTGGCGCCAATCCATTAATGATGGAAGACGACTGCGGAACTGGTACCGCCGCTGCTCCTTGAGCGTCCTCTGATACCTGCCGCGCTACTACAGACTTATAAGAAGTGTTCTGAACCTTCAAACCAAACCGCCTCCGCCAATTGGTGTTATGAGATTCTCTTTCCTCCTCCCCATCATTGTTCTCCTTCAAAACGCGACAGGTGGCATCGCGAGCGGATGGAAACGATCTTCTTCTCCTGAACCATCTGCCACAGGGCAAACTATTCTCACACCTGACTTCATGAAAGTTGTGCAAGGTGTCATTGATGCAGAGGAAATTCCCGGCTTGACATTAGCTATTGTTCGTGAAACTGGTCCAACAGAGCTTGGTGCATGGGGTATAAAGTCCGAGGATGGTACCAAGATGACTACAGATGTACGTCGAACTCTTGGGATCTATGAGAGACGCTAGTGGGATGACAAGATCTCTTATAGACGTTGTTCAATCTCGCCTCTTGCTCAAAAGCGTTCCTCTCCGCTTCTATGGGAATTCTGATCGACGACTTCGCTCATGGACGTAATTCCACACCACTTCCCGCCGGTCTGTCAAGTCTGACTTGGAAGAGCAAGATCGCCGATATCCTACCCGATGACTGGAAGCTTATGGATCCTTGGGCGAGCCAGAAGGCCAATCTGATTGATATATTATCTCACGTCTCTGGTGTGGCAAGGTGAATCGTTTGTTCTATCACTTGTGCATTTGTAAATGTCCATTCTGGCTCTCAGTCACGACCTATCGTACAAACGAAATTTCAGCGTGGTCGACCTGACGAGAAATCTCCGGAATCTGCGCCCTTCAGTCGAACTTCGTGAGCAATTCCTTTATAACAATCAGGTACGCCGTAGTGCGATTCAGTCTTTGCCATCAGACTGAAGGAAGAAAGTAGATGTACATGGTTGGGGCGTATGTAGTGAGCAAGCTATCTGGCATGCGCTTCGAGGAATTTGTCAACGACCGCATCTTCAAACCTCTGGGCATGAGTTCCTCGACCTACTCCATCGATGCGGCCATCCAGAGCGGTAAATTCACTGGGACGTGGAGATCCTTTGGCCGGTTGATACCCCCATGGATTGAGGATGAATTTGCGGATCTCCTAGCCGGTCCCGCCGGGGTGATTTCCAGTGTCGAAGACTTGGTGCGTCATGTGATGTGGGGGAGTATAAATGTTTGACTTATGAGTTGAGCAGGTGCCTTGGGTCAAAATGATCCTAAATGGCGGTATCGACCATGATACAAACGTAACAATTATCCCACCCGCAGAGTTTGACACCATCACATCGGTGCACAGCATCACGATTCCCAATACCCGTGATCAACCCCCTGGGTTTTCCTTCGAGGGATACGGGCTCGGATGGACTAGATTCTCCTTTATAGGTCACGATGTAAGTGAGGATTTTGCCTTGCGACCATGGCCTATGAAGACGTAATAATCGTCGACAGATCATCCTACACACCGGAGGCGCACCAGGAGTGTCAACGGCCATTGCGGCTGCTCTTTCTGATGGTATCGGCATTATTGCGCTTACAAATGCCGATCGCAAGTATCCAGCCATAGCGAATATCACTTGGGCCATTGCCCAGAGAGCCTTCAACAACACAACTTACTCTGTTCCCTCCACTTCACCCACCAAACGGTCACAGCATGCTGATGTGACAGCCCGGGCGGATACAACTAGCACGCTCTCTCCTCTCGACGTGGAAGGAACATATTACAATGCGGGATATGGCTCGAGTGTGTTATGCAGCGTGCAGAGCTCGTCTTCTTCCTGTCAGAGCGTTCTGAATGACTTTCGCTCCGTCGATAAATCCCTCTCGCCAAACTCGACGGATCTATTCGCGTCTTGGGACGGAGTGTTCGCCAGACACATTCGTTATACCCCCACAAACGGCCGCTCGTATTCGATATCTGTTGGGACGATCTATCCGGAAGGCTACGGAAGAAATTCCACGCCTTTTTCGACTGTTGATCTTGCTGTAACGGCAGAATTCGTAGTGGTAAATAAGACGGTTGTCGGGTTCGGTGTCTTTGGTATCAGCGGTATAGAGCACGCGGGGCCAGTGAAGGAAGCATCTGACATTTGGTTTGTTAAGGTTTGAATTCTGGTAGTAGAGTAGGGTGTTATTTGAAATTCTCGAATCGCCAGTTTTTTTGCCACGCTCTGTGGCTGTGCACTCTAGCACTTCCAAGTTTCAATAATCGTGACGGTACCGACCGCAGGCTGCGTTGACGATACCTTAGGATTGACAAGCACTGGTACATGACGCTGACTCGCAACTCTGAACCCGGGAGTGACAGAAAGCGTTATTCGATTAGTAGACTCGGACGTGAAACTTGAAAGAGCGCGCCGGACTTGCGCCACAGACGCGTCGCGGGATCTTCAAGGTCAAAGTTAGTAATTAGTAAAGTTAGCAGCACTCCACCCCACCTTGTTTCCTGCACCCATGGCCACCTCTAGCACAGGTGAGATGACGCCAGATTGTGTAGTTGCGTTATGGCTGATGTATGTGTGTCATTTATGCAGTGACCTGGTAGGACCACCTTCTTAGTTCTTACGTCGCACCTTCCGTGTCTCTTCTCACTGGCCGTCGCTGTTTTACAGCCCAATATGCTCACGAAGCGTGTCCGAAGAGCTGATCAATCGGCATCTCGATGCAAATTGCAGGGACTCCATCTCCGGCCCCTCAACCCCGAAAAGGGCGCACCGGACATCGTCGAAACGCCCCGTTGCACCGATTTTTAAGGGCCTGAGCGGTGGCCCGGCTACTAGGAGTGATTCACCCACCTTGCAGCCGAGTCAACACTCCGCAGAAAACAGGCATCCTCAAAAGAGGAAACCAGCGGGGGATCTTCCACGATTTTCTGTTCATTCTACCCCGGCCAAACGGACCAAGCCAACCATCGGATCGCGGCTGCAGGCCGCATCTCCGCTAGCCGAGCGACTACGGCCGAGCACCTTGGAGGAGTTTATCGGCCAGGCACACCTGACTGGGCCCGACTCCTTCCTCTCCACGCTTACGGAAAAAGGTGCTCTAGGAAGCATCATTTTATGGGGTCCACCTGGGTGAACGAATTTGGTTCCCTCGCTATGCTGCACACTGATGGAGTTGACTGCGCCTCAGCTGTGGCAAGACAACTCTGGCGCGACTCATCGCCAAGCGCACGGACGCAAATTTCAGAGAACTTAGCGCAACGGTCGTAGGCATCAACGATGTCCGCCCACTCTTCGACGAGGCGAAAAACACTCTCCAGCTGACGGGGAGGTAGGTTGACCGAAGTTTCCACCTGGATGTGGCTCAACGTATTCAGCCGAACCATAATCTTTCTTGACGAGATACATCGCTTTACACGGTCGCAGCAGGTATACCGTCCTACAATGCACTCCGTATAGTCCTGCTGACATCAAGGAAAGGACATATTTCTTCCGTTCCTTGAACGCGGCTACGTTCAAGTACGTACGCGTTCTACTCATCGATCCGTGGAAGAGCTGATAGCTGCAAACTAAGCTCATAGGTGCAACGACGGAAAATCCGTCTTTCAAACTAAACGGGGCGTTACTCAGTCGGTGTCGGTATGTGACGCCGACTTCATACGGCCCTCTGCCTGACATCGAAAAAGTGTATTTGTACTCGAGCGGTTGACCGACGAGGAGATGATTGAGATCATCAAGAGGGCCATTGCACGAGTCACATCAGAAAAAGATGAACGATGTGTAATTGATGCTTCATTGAGTTCACCAGCTACTTTCCCCCAGGATGCACATTCTTCGCCACCGCCGTCTTCACCACTAGCATTATCTTCTTCTCAGACAACCATTACTGTTGAACCTTCGGCGCCGACCCTGATGTCCTTGCAGCCGTTGTTTCCCCACTACCCTCATGTTACACAACGGATCATCACTTCGATGGCGTCGCTAGCCGCAGGAGATGCGCGCGCCGCGCTATCTCTGCTTGAACACGCCCTTCTAGCACCTACTGATACGTCCGAGTCCGCATTGCTCGACTCTATGAAACGCTCAGTAGCTACGTCGTATGACCGTACAGGCGACGCGCGGTACAACCTCATCTCTGCGTTACACAAAAGCATACGAGGTAACCAGGGTAGCGCTGCTCTGTATTGGCTAGCACGCATGCTTGGGGCAGATGAGGACCCCATGTACATCGCGAGGCGTCTAGTGGTTTGCGCGAGCGAAGATATTGGGATGGCCGATCCGCACGCCCTTCCTCTGGTGAGTACTGGCCCGCCCAAAGGGATGGTCATCAATTGCGCTCACATGTACGAATAGGCAATGGCAGCTCTACAGGCCTGTCAAGTGATCGGGATGCCAGAATGTCGTATCAACCTCGCACATGTTGTTACATACCTCTCGGAGGCTCCCAAGTCAACCCGCGCTCTCGAGGCATACAACCGTGCCCGGGAGCTCGCCAAACAGGACATGACTCTACCCGTGCCTGTCTCCATGCGCAACGCCCCCACTCGCATGATGAAGGAGCTCGGATATGGGGAAGGCTATAAGTATCAGCCTCACTTTGCGTACGGATCTTGCACCTGGAATGTCGTCACCACCATCAGCGCTGACACGAAAGTCTTAGGCATCCAGTCACGAACGACTATTTACCGCCGCAAATCAGTGGGGAGGTGATACTGCGCGAGGAAGGCGACCTGACGGGGAAGAAGTGGGATGAGGACGCACTAAGGCAGTGGGAAGAGATCGAGAATGGTGGAGAGGCATGGGTAGGAAGACCTTCGGCATCTTGAATCTAGAAGGTTTATGGGCATCGCGGACGCACGGTACACACCGACTGTCACTGTTTCCACCGATCAAGGACGACGTTTATGGATACGACAGAGGCTGCATACAGAGTGCTTTGGCTAGTACCTCATCTTTTCATCAACATAATCTCATGTATCGAAACGAATGTATAATACACTGTACCATATGTGCTATATATCACCACATCTCTTACCGTCTCTTCTTGCCTGCCCGGGAGGCTTCTGAATGCGTCGAGTCCTGGTCATACCATACGATCAAAATGTCGGCGTGTGGGAATATACTACAGAAGGCTGCTGACCTTTATCGCTCGCTTTCTGGTCGTACGCACCACAACCTCTGTCTCAGGTGCGAGAGGAGACGGGGATTTGTCGCCGTCAGTTTTCTGTGGAGTGAATCTATAAAATTCTGCCACCCAGTGCGGGAGCCGCTCATACCTTCCTGCGGCCCTGCGCGGCATTATCCCCCGAGAGACGTTGCAATTCTGCAACGTACGCCGATGTACGGCCACCCACAGTTACCCATTTCATAGTTGCTGGTCGACCGTCCGGCTAAACGTGTACCATTCATGGCACTGTGCATAGCACGCAGACAGAAGGCTTACTAGCTTCAGTATCGGCTCGTCATCTCCCTTCGCTTTTTTGCCCTTGCCCTATCACGGCGATGTTAATCCCATGGTTGGCAATAAAGGCCGCATTTACCCATCGATACTTGAACAGCCAATCATCCGGGAATCTGGAGTCATCCGCGTTCACCTCGACCGCGAATGTGCAGACATGTCTAATTTGTTGATGTAAAGCCTGAATTTGTTCCTCTGAGAGCGAGTTACAGCGTTGTTCTGGATGAATTCTAGCGTGATACAGAACTTCATCTGGGACGTTGTCAGGTAAGGTCGCGACAATGACTCGGGTGGAAGCTTTACCTGCGACCCAGTTCCCTACACCGGCGCTGAAGGATTGATCCAGCAAGAGTGCTTTGATTGGACAAGTCCTTTTGAGCACCCCTCTGCTGAAATCCGTCAGGTCTGGCATGGACAGAATGGGATCGAACCCCATATTAGATATTGGTGGTTCAGTGAGTGGTGTCTTGCATAGGCGAATCCGCCCAAGTCTACGTGCATCAAGAAATGCTACTTCTGTCACTCCTTCAT
Source organism: Russula sp. MG48 (assembly GCA_003313725.1). Classification (NCBI taxonomy): domain Eukaryota; kingdom Fungi; phylum Basidiomycota; class Agaricomycetes; order Russulales; family Russulaceae; genus Russula; species Russula sp. MG48. The sequence goes on from QLOS01006470.1 coordinate 9,265, forward strand.
GGCCACTGGAAGCAGAACCAAGGTGGAGAATAAACTCCGAGTCAATGCATGGTCAGCGAGATATCGCAAACACCGGTTAGGATCTACCTTCATAAAACGGGGTGGCCACTCTGTGGAGACCTTCCTGGGAGCTTCCCTATAATGGATAGGTATCTGCCCCCTAAGCTTTATTGTAGCGAGGATCGTTCAGGACAGAATAGTTGCGAAGACGGCGCGCGCACCTGGAGCATACCGGTCATACCAAAGTGAAGCACGGGATGTCGTCCTTCGCCGTCGAGCTCAAGATAGAAAACTTTGCCTACATGGGAGCATAATTAGCGTATTTTCAGCTTCTTATGGGAGACCTGTACCATATCGTCCTACCATTTTGATGGTGCGTCCGGTGATTTCGTTAGCCTGTCACCGTTGTCAAAGTCACGATCGCTGGTATGTACATCCGCGAACCATACAAACTCGTCGTGGGTCGTGTCCGCGTACACGATCCCGTCCTCCGCCGTTTCTACTCGCTTTATTTGCTTATTCAGTCCTATGGAACGCAGGAGTGCGGCTGCCCGCTCGACTTCTATAGAAACACCATAGCATCAACAAGCGATCGTTCGAATAGATATGTCTACATGGGAGAAGTATTAACCTGGCAGTTCCGGCATGATGACTTGGAGTCAAGCTCCTTCGGTCTCTCTAGCGGTGTGCGGGCTGGGGCCACGGTGTTGGGCTCAAGGTGGTCCCGTTTTCGTTCCGTTTCTCAAGCGCTTGGGGCCCACACCATTCCGGTCAACATTCAACAGTCGGCCGCCGGTTCCCCGCCAACGTGCTTCGTTTGCCACTTTGACACTTGAGTATCACGTAAAATCACGCTACATCACAGATTTGCTAACAATGACGCATTCATCTCAACCCTGGCGGCCAATTAGAGTACAGTATGCGCGGAAGTACATGACATGTTTTACCCTGCACATCCACTCCACAATACGCACACGCGAGGATCGGAACGGAACTCCTGTGATGTGCTTGTCATTTCCATTGAATACTTAGTTTTGTGTTATGATAAGTAAGTTGTTGTAATGTAAATGCAATCTATGATTATCTAATAAAGTGGCTTGGGAGAACCCTCGCCCTGCAGGAAAGAGAGGAAGCAGGGCCAGCTTATTCGTGTCGTTGCCTTGGGGACAGTGTGCGAAAGAGGGGTGGCTATGGGTCGGGGGACTCGGCGAGTGCAGTAGGCCAATGCACACTCGCTGGGTTGTCGGGCCCCTGGCCTGTGTTTGAAACCACAGGGGTAGCTGAGGGTAACGGGAAACGCTCTCATGCGCAGCGCTTGGGGCTCGACGGCGGAGATTGACTTGTAGTCCTTTGCTGGTATACGGTGTACGGTCACGGTGCAGGGGCAGACTATTTACTCGCTTAAGTCGCGGCCGGGCCCGGGCGGCCCCATACCTATCGCAATTGAATGGAGATACCGGTGCCTATACATCACAAGTATACTGTGATTCTATGATCATCTCCAGCCTAGGATCAACGCCTCAATCTGCAGTGGATACTAAGAACTCCAGGCGGAGTTGGTGACGGTGGGGTTCAGTGACTTGCTCATTCTCTCGTGGCGCGCGCCGAACGCCGGGTTGCTTAGGCAAACACTGGCATTGAAGCCTTACCATTTCAACCTCACGCTCACGCAGATGATAAGTCCGACTGGAAGGGCAGTTTTTCGGTTCTAGGGCTTCTACCCTCTTGGGGAATGACACACGTCAAATCAATTAGTCTCCAGATAAATTGATGCGTTCGCAGCCTCAGCAGGAGGGCCGTCCTCCCATCTCGCCTTTGATTCCTATTCATGCCCACGATGCCCAAGATACTCTTAAGTCGCCCATACGGACTTCAATGGCGGGCCTCTCCATGGTTCATCACACTAGGTATCATCGCGATACCCCTACCCATGAGGTTATGAATGCTGAAAGGCGTTCTCTCTCGCGTAGTTGTAGGCATGGGTATGGATGTCGGAACGCCCTCTCAGCAGAAGTCCGCTAAACCGCCTACCAGGCATTACAACAGACTTTCTGATATATTCCATCATCATCCCTGTCATGCCTTTTCATCTGCAGGGTCTGGGATACTCAGAAATATCCGCCCTCGTGGGGTATCTTCTCTTCGCCTATGTAAGCCCATGTCGACTACTCGTCTATCCGTCACCCTGATTCTTTTCTACCTAGTCCGGTGGTCTTGCATTATGTGCGTGAGGATTCCTTGTGGCGTCTATATCATTCATCTTCTTCCCTTGTAGCAACTCCCATCGTCGCGTGGTATTCCGAGCGACAGAACTCTAGAAAAGGAACCATGATTGTTGGCCTGCTTGCGCTTTGTGGTTCTCAAGTATTACTCATGGAATCTCGAAAATATTGGGTAATGGCAATCGCTCGCGTGCTCCAGGGGATCAGCGCGTCAGCAGTTTGGACTGCCGGTCTCGCTTTAGTGTAAGAGGATTTTCGCAATGTCCCGCACGTACTTTTAACTCTTTTCTTAGATGCGATACCGTGCCGGAAGAAAGAGTCGGTCGTGAGTTTAAGATCAAAAGCAATGTGTAATCATTCAAGCATTGTACAGGCTATCTTGGCCTAGCCATGTCTGGCCTCCCATTAGGGTAGGTCCCCATCATATTCGCGTCTGTCTATGCCATATGTCTCAACAATGCTCAGCCAGCTCATTGGCCCACCAGTAGGGGGGGCTCTATTTGATCGCTTCGGTATCCGTGGCCCTTGTCTTTTTGGCATCACGGTCATAGCGGTAGATCTAATGGGTCGCTTAATGCTCATTGAGCGGAGGGAAGCACTGGCCTGGGGATTCGATCCTGCTGCGAGCGTGAACACCCCTTTTGACTGCCCCCCAAACTTGCGCAATCTCACGGACTCTCAGTATGGAACCTTCAGCGCAGAAACAGGTTTCCCTGGTGAAGGGGGACGGCAAACGTCGTATGCTTCGGACTCTGAAGAAACGGCCTACGCTGATTCTCTTCTTGACCGGGATGCTGATGAAACGATGGAACTCCACCCCCAACGTGACCCTATATCGTTCTTCCAAGTCATCAAAGGGCTCTTCATGTCCTCCAGAGCTGTAGCCGCGTTTCTGAACAGTTTTGTATACGGGTGGGTTGTGTAAATACAACGTCATCTATCGCATACATGTCTAATACGCTGGTCAGAATTTTGTATAGTTGTCAAGAGCCGACCCTGCCCCTTCACTTACAGACCATGTGGCAGCTTAGTTCCTCCGAAGTTGGACTCGTCTTTATCGCCGCTGCCTTGCCTGCCATGTTGTGTCCGTCCCCTTGTTCATGACGCATGCGCGGAAAGTGGCTCACATATTTGGCAGCCCCTCCTGCAGCTGGTTGGTTCGCAGACCACGTCGGCACAGAATGGGTCACGTTCATCTGTCTACTTCTCTCCATTCCTTGCTGGATCGCGGTCATCATCCCCTCAAAATTGCCTCTCTTTGTTATTGCGTTTGCCCTTGAAAGTAAGGTGGACCATCACAAATGTATGACATAAGCAGTTTGGATTGACCGCCGCTCGGATTCCCAAGATGTATGCACTGCCGCATTCGTCGCTCCGGTCACGACCGAGCTCGCTCTGGTATCGAGGCGAATACGCGGCGTCGGATGTGCGCCAGCTGCATCCAAGTCTTCTGCCGCGCAATGCTGACCATCTTCCAATAGATGCCCACATATACGGCGCATTTAATTTTGCAGTCGGGATAGGCGCTTCCCGTAAGTTGTGGTTTATTCACGCATTTTGGGATCCGACAGCTTTGTTAATTTTTGCGTCGTTCAGTGGGTCCGGCAATTGGCGGAGAAGTATGACCTGCGCCTTCCGGATACGTCGTCGTCTTACCGGTCATCTTTGACAGATATTCGAACGCTCCAGCCACGGCTGGGCCATTCTCAATCTTGGCGCCGTCGCGGTCATAATCGCCGCAAGCCTAATGGTCGCGCTGTTCACCGGCGAAAGACCGCTCGCAAAACGCCTGAGAGAATCGGGGCGGGGTCTGACCTGCAAGTTGATGCGCGGCGTTTGACGTACTTGGGGAGATAGAGTGCTCAACGCCCAGCCCGGGAAAAAACATTCATCCACCAAGTTATGAATGGGTGACTGGATGTATTACCCTCGAATGGGGATCAAACACCTTTTTTTTTTTTGATGCGCACGAATCCGTCGGCGCATTTCTCGTAGGGTTGCAATAAAAGAGGTACTCTATCGTCCCATGAACAGGGTTTGGCTCAGCCTCACCGCTTGCGGGACTCGGAATTGAACGTGTCCATGAGCACCACGGAGCACGGAGCACACCGTGGAAAAGTTCCGGCAACGGCCGAGTACCTCGCTTCCTTCAAAAGGAGCGCGCGAACCTCGCTCAAGCCCGAAAAACAAACACGCACACCTGTCTGTTGAAGCCTGTGCCCCGAGTTCTGCTCGGCTCGATTCTGGGGCTCAGGGAATTAAAAAAAAACGGCCAGGTGCTTTCCCCTTCCGAAGGGCGGGCGGCGCTCGCTCCAGGCAGTGAAGGGGTGGTTTGACGTGTGAGATGCACCAGCGGTGCTGCGAGTCAGCTTACCAGCCTCTTCCGAACATTAACATGTACGGGCCCGTGGTTGGGAAGTCGTAGACGGCATCGGACAAAAGTTTTCAACTGTCCTTTTTTTAAATTTGATCGTTTTATAGTAATGGACAATAGATTCTGCCAGTGTGGTGGTGTATCCTTATGGTGGCCGCGACGGCAGCCGGCATGGGGCATGGGATGAGGACGCGATGTTTCGATTATTGGCACGGCCCCTATACCTGGGTCACGAATACCGCAAAAACTAAAGAGCCATGTGAGAAACAAAAAGAGTTTAAAAAAAAAAAATTGGACAAGTGTTGTTGTACGATAAGATCTAACGAAAAGAAAACAGGAACGA
>QLOS01006489.1:0-11459 GCA_003313725.1 Russula sp. MG48
AAACGCAACGGACCGAAATAGCACCGAATACATCGTCCAAAGAGCCCGAGGGAGTGGTGGCCGTTTCTTCTTCACTCGAAAGAGGGATACCCAAATATGCGAGATAGGTTTGAATAAGTCTTGCGAGCGCCTCATCGGGAAACAACTTCAGATATTGACGCAGAATATCAAAATCATATCCCTCTGCATAGTTAATCAAGACATGCACAGCCTGAAAGATAAAAGACGGTACCGATGGTTTCACAGTCTTGCTTGTCTATAAAAACCGACCATGCCAACTCGTCTGGTAAACGCAGCAAAACCGCACCGCTGACCAACTTCTCAATATCTATTGCAAGCGGTCGTTTCTTAGGGTCATCGATTGGCAGAGACAGAAGATAGTCTCGTTTGTGACGAAGTTGCTTCGACTCAGTCCCACGGCGAAGCTCATCCGAGGTATTAGGGTGGTTAAGGATTTCATCGTACAGTAAAGGCAACTAAGAGCAGTCAGTGAAATGGAGTTTAGAAGCCAGGGTGAGTTACCTTCGAGTCACCGTAAACCTCTCGTACGACTTCGTTTTTGACTTCTTGCGGACTGCCAGCATTTAGCCGAGTCCGACGTTTAGCTATCTCCCTCTCAAGGGTCTCCTTTTCATCCGCCTCGATGAGAGAGACTATCTCTTCTAAGATAGGTAAAGAATCATGTATTGCGGCTTGACTGGAGGTTGTTGTGGAGGAAGTTGTGTTTGTAAAATCAGGAGCAGGAAGAGTGGATAACGTTGGGTAGAGCGATGAATCTGGAAGGTATAGTGACATTGCATTGCACAGCTTTAATAACTATAAGTGTCGGACGCGATTAAACACATCCGGGGAACATGCCTGACGTCGTGATCCATGTTCTCTACGCAGGTCTATCAGCTTCTGGGTTGTCTCGGCACACTTGATAGCATCGTCGCTGGCGTCAAGCTGTCAGAAAAGCTAGTTTTCGCCGAGAGAGCCTTACGAATTTCCAAGAAGTATGGCAACTTCCAGCAGAGTGTCCGCGTATTCATCCCATTTCTCGCCCCGCTCATATACCTTGCACAACCCCTGAAGATGCGTACAATAAATATACAAGCCTGGGGGTGGGGGGTCACGCGACAATACCTGCCAACCTAGGAGTTGCTTTGGGTTCAGTCCGATAGCGAATTGGAACGCCTTAAAAGATACGGAGACGCATTGGCTTCGGATGAGGGAAGGGCAGAGGGGAACACAGTTACTTGCTCGCTTTGATCGATTTGACCAAGCTCCAACAAAGATAGCCCATAGAATATTTTACTGCAGACCGTCAAAGCCTGGGATTGCTGCACGCGGCGAAACGTACGCGTTGTAGTTTTCTGGCTCATACTCCAGAATTTGCAGGCTGGTATCGTGCGCGGACTGAAAGTCCTTTTTGTTCAGCGCATCTCTGGCTGCTTTGAGCTTCCCCTTAAGGAGAGCTGAGGACATGGAGCTTATCAAAATATAGGCTTGAAGGATTTGGATACTACAACAATCACAGCTATTTATGGATGATGGATGATGGATCGTTCGCCGCGAACTTGAAATCTCAGGGTTGAGGTGGGGATCGCCGGTGTCACGGTTGTGTAGTCGGTTTTCGGTTATCGGAACTTGAAACGGTTTGTGGTGAGTAAGCCTGCGGCGCGAGCCTAAATGATGACCGACTTTGAAATAAGTAGTTGGTTGCCGGGATGCAACGAAACCAACACAAAGCTCTTATCTTGGTCTGACTTTTCTTGTTCTTGTTCTTGTGTTGCCAACAGTTGCGTCATCCACCATACCCGCGGCCATTCCAAGACGGCACTCTCTCCGCGGCTTAGACCACCTTCCACTTTCAAAAGGCGGGATTGGCCCAATCTAGCATTCACACAAGACTCAGAACCCGCTTATCGTGTCTCTCAAAGGGAGCGTCCATGCTGTCCACACTCCCTTCTGCGGATATTCTCGCAAAATCCGATGTCGCCACTCCTTTCCAAACGGAGAGGAAGGTACCTCCTTGGTCTACTCCTGTTGCCGAGCTGGATCTCGAAAAGAAGCTAGCTGTTCAGGTAATGTATCGATTCGTATGGCACCATCAACCTCGCCTAACAAGTAGTTGAACGTTCTTTCCAGCTGGTCCACCTAGCTTCTCAATTTCACGCCAGTGATTATGCCTGTGCTAAATTCGGTGCCGGAGGTGGGCCTTGTTTCATCGCCCGCGATTGCCTGATCATTAGAAATGCTAAATACTTGGTGGTATAGGAGCTGCTATCACGTATATCCCACTATCCATCAACCTACCTGACCATTTCAAACAACTCAAGGAACGTCAGGCATCATATGCAAGTACCGAGGCCTGGTGGTTGTGCGAGCCGGAATCCCAACAGACGGATTCTAATAGGGCCCCACCGGAGCTCGCATCGTTGTTACATCCATCACACCCTGTTCCTTTCACCCAAGCATCATCCGATCTACAACATGATTTGCTCTCCGCCATAGATACCCCTCTGATACCGTCTGCGTGGTTAAGTGGAGAATCTCCCCTCCCCAAGACCTCTGATACCCATCCAATCAGGTGAGTAGCATTCTTCCTTCCTTTGCCCATCTGACTGTCTTTGTCAATTATATTCAGTGTTTCTGCAATCATACCACAAGAACTGCTGTCTTCAGTGTCTTTGCACATCTCTCTAGCGGACTCTTCATCGCCAACCATCTTCAACGTTCACCCTGCCTTCTCTTTACATCGTCTGGCCTCTCTGTCGGCTCCAGTACTTACCCCACCATCCGCTGCACATGTGATGACTGGCCCCTCCAATCGACCCCCTTCCATTGTGCGTCATGTCAGTAAAGCTCCCTTACCTCGTTCTGCAGCACCGTCCAGAACGCATCTACAAATTTGGAGCCGCGTCTCTATGAAGAGCGCGCTCCAGTCTGCCCTCGCTACTAACATTCATCAACATGGTCAACCATCTGCTGGAACACTGGAAGACACTGTGGCACCACGGTTGCCCCCATTAGCATTCGGGAGCATCGATCTCATAGGCGAGATATTCAGCACCTCCCATTTCGAGGTCGATAGGTCTTCCAACACTAATCAGCAAGCGCGGCACGAGCGCACATATTCGGTTCCTTCGCAAGGTGCCTTCGCCGGCTCGACACCCGGAATTCCGTATCTCCAAAACAAGCGGCCGCATCCGATGTAAGCTGATCTATTGACCATCTGTCAGGTGACTGAACATGCGCGTCCTTGCATTCCCAGTTCTCCTTTTCCATCCGCCCAAGGGTTTACGCGTCGTCCGAAGCTAGCATATCTTGGCCCACGGCTGATGCCCCATACTACCCACGCCAATGATTCGCCACAGCTTCCATCTCCTGCCCTCGGTAATTTCTACCTATCATCATGTCCCGGTAAAAAAGGTAGTGCACACATAACTACTTCATCTGAACGTCGATTTTACTTACGTTTGTGCTGCCAAAGTACGCCTTACGGGACCTGTGCGCGGTCGCGGCGCAATATGTCGCGACCTCAGCCAGGATCTACGGAGAATCAGAGCGCTAGGTGTCAGGTGCATCATCTGGTGCGCCAAAATCTGATCTACTTCCTGAGGTCTGGCAGCTGACAGACGTTCAGTTGTCTCGATGACGAGGAGCTAAGTTTCCTTGGTGCACCTTGGCCAGAGTATTCTCAAATCTCACGGGAATTAGGGATTGACATTCTTCGGTGGGTGCTTCCGTGCGCCATGATCGAGCCAACGTTTCTTTCTCAATCAGCGCATCTATTAGCATTCCGATCCCAGAGGGGCTCGCTCCTGCATCGCTAGAACTATTTGATGATCATCTCACGCGACTTATTTCCGTTTACACGCTTGCTGGGTTTTCGGTTCTCGCACACTGCCGTGGGGGTGTCGGGCGCGCTGGATTGGTAGCTTGTTGTTGGATGCTCAAACTTGGGTTGTGTGGCTGGGTGTCCGCGAGTGACAGTGCCGAGCCCGCAGACGAAGGACAGGTGCGCCGAGACACGCTTGAACAAGTGGAAAAGGCAATTGGGGTTGTCCGGCGGCGACGCAGCCTGAAGGCAATTGAAACTTACGAACAAGTCAAGTTCCTTGTGGGATACGTAGATTATCTCCGCAGCCGTAGCAGCACCTCATAGTAAAAGCCAAAAATATATAGAGATAACTATTATGTAATAACTGATTATATAACCTTATGATGCGTTCGTTTGGATGCTTTGTCTATAAAATTAATTTAAATCAAATTATATCACCGCGCCCAAGAAGTTGTCGCAGTTGCCATCACCGTCTCGCTCGCTTGTCTCGCCTTATACACACACTTTTTCCATTCCCTCTCACTGTCCTCTTCTTCTTAAACTTCCTCTCCTCGCTTAAGCCTTAATTGGCCTGCGTTCGCTCGTTCTTACTCTCCTTTCCCTCAATATGCCCGTCAATTACCCCCATGATGACATCCCAATCCCTACCACCTCTCCGAGACAAGGCCCCTCTGGCACTGTGCGTAGAGCAAAGACTCTCACCCGTCCAGAACGTGGCGTTGCACCTCCCCCCCTCATCAATCTACAGCCCTCTCTGCAAATTTCTCCTTCCGCCGCATCGGAATCATCATTCCTCGTCGATTTTGATGCATGGGTCATCTTCTCTCGTGTAGTAACGTTTTGGGCCCCTTCAGTTCTCTTAAGTTCAGTTGGGGGCTTAAGGGACAAGGCAGTGCGGCAAGCGTGGAGAGAGAAGATGGCTTTATGTTTCGTCATCTCTATTCTCTGTGCTGGCGTGGGTTTTGCAACAGTGGGCCTGCAGAGAGTCCTCTGTCCCCCAAGATCGCTAGAAACTGAACGATTTATCAGTCTTGGCACCACGGCGGGTACTCTCGGCATCCAAGGTTTCATGTTCAACATTTCCCAGTCCACATCCCCGGATCCCGATGTCAACTTCTTCACTCTGGCGAAGCAACTCCCTGGTCAAGACATTACAACATTATTCACCCGCGATGCCGCCGATTTCTCCCACTGCCGCAACCTCCCTTATCGTATCGCTCAAGACCCTCCCTGCAATACGGCCACTCCTTGCCCCCTTGGACCGCTCAACTCTACCGCTACCCTCAAGAATGCCCAGCTGGTGAACATTACCCGACCAGTGGGTTACGACTGGAGCCAAGTCGCTGGTCTTGCCAATTACATCGTTCTTGACGGTCAAGTCCTCAACCTTAATCCATACTTAAAGTTGCATCCCAATCCGATTCCGGGTGATGCCGTCGACATCGCTCTCCGTACCCTGCTCGCAGCACCTGGTTCCAGTGGTCACGACGGAACGCGCCTCTTCGTGAATAGACCTGATATACGCAGCGCCATTCCCTGCATGACTCAGCGCTACACGGCGGGAAGCATCGATAAAATCACTCCAGGATGCTTCGTTTCCCAGCTTATCCTTTATGCTGGATTGATTGTTGTCATGTCGCTAATCCTGGTTCGTTTTGTGATGGCCTGTATCTTCAATTGGTTCCTTTCCGCGCGTCTCGCCGGCAATCCTGATGACTCATCTCTCAACCGCCCCGCAATTAGTCCGGCTGTTTTACCTGAAGGCGCTAATATTTCGATCGACAATAGGAATGGCACGGCGCCTTGGGCGGAACCTAATGGTTCGAAGAAACTCACCAAGCCCTCTAAATCATTCCAATCATCCACTGCGACGTTGACAAATCTAACTCCAGGGTATGGTGCCGCACCTATCATGAGTCTCGCTCAGATCGGCGCCGAACTGTTTGCTGTGTGCTTGGTTACATGCTATTCGGAAGGAGAAGAATCACTCCGGACTACACTAGATTCTATCTCGTCAACGACTTACAGCGACCAACGGAAGTTGCTATTCGTCGTAGCGGATGGTATGATCACCGGTGCTGGTGAGAAGAGGAGTACCCCGGATATCTGCGTCGGGTTACTGGATGCCGACCCGAGGTTTGGGAATCCGACACCAATGAGCTACATTGCAGTCGGTTCCGGATCGAAGCAGGAGAACAGAGCGATGGTCTATGCTGGACATTACAGTACGCAGTCATCCTATTGTATCATGTTCTCATGTCTGAACTGACGTCTACAACTATGTAGCTGTCGCTGGTTGCAGGACACCGACCGTTATCGTTGTCAAGTGCGGCACAGAACAAGAAGCTGCGACGGACAAGAAACCGGGGAATCGTGGCAAGCGGGACAGTCAACTGATTCTCATGAACTTCTTTTCTCGTGTTACGTATAATGACCGGATGACACCGCTGGATTATGATCTTTTCCGCAAAATCCACGTACTGATGGGTGTCACACCCGATTTCTTTGAAGTATGCCTCATGGTGAGTGATTTGATGGCACTTGATTTTTGAGGATCTGCTAATGTCATCCATCGTGAAGGTTGACGCAGACACGAAAGTTTTCCCAGATTCCCTCAAGGCTCTTGTTAACTGCATGCAGCACGACCAGATGATTATGGGTGTGTGTGGAGAGACCCGTATAGCCAACAAACGGCAGTCGTGGGTCACTGCCATCCAAGTATTTGAATACTTCATATCCCACCACATGGCCAAGGCTTTCGAGTCCGTTTTTGGTGGTGTCTCATGTCTTCCCGGCTGTTTCTCTATGTTCCGTCTCAAAGCTCGGAAAGCTTCCGGAGATGACTGGGTTCCGCTGATCATCAAGCCCGAGATCGTCAACCAATATAGCCAATGCGAAGTCACCACGTTGCATCAGAAAAATTTGCTGCTCCTTGGCGAAGATCGCTTCCTGACGACATGCCTTATTCGCACATTCCCGAACCGCAAGATGATGTTTCTTCCACAGGCCAGGTGCCGCACTGTCGTCCCGGACACGTTTTCCATACTCCTTTCTCAGCGCCGCCGCTGGATCAACTCTACGATCCACAATCTCATGGAACTCGTACTTGTGCGCAATCTTTGTGGAACATTCTGTTTCAGCATGCAGTTCGTCGTATTCATGGACCTACTCGGAACAGTTGTTTTGCCTGTCGCTATCGCCCTGACATACCTTCTCATCGTTGGTGTCGCCTTATCACCGCCAAAGAATTTCCCAGAAGCAATTCCGATCGTATTGCTTGTCGGTGTTCTCGGTCTGCCAGCCGTCCTTATTCTCATCACGACTCGCAAGGTCGTATATGTCTTCTGGATGCTCATCTATCTCGCCGCTTTGCCGATATGGAATTTTGTACTCCCAGTATATGCTTTCTGGCACTTTGACGACTTCTCCTGGGGAGAGACAAGGTATGAGCACAAAAAAGTGCAACTATATCATGGACGCTAATGCCATGAGCAGGAAAGTCGAAGGTGAAAGCAAGGGAGAAGGACACGGTGAGGGTAAAGGTCCTTTTGCGGGAATGTCCGTTCCTCTACGGCGCTGGGAGGACTGGGAACGATCGCGTCTTCGCAAGCTGAAACGGGACGAGCGGCGGCGTCGCGAATTTGAACGTGCGCATCCGTCAGGGTACTTTGTTGGGGGTCAAGAATATCTCGGCGTCCGCTCCGACGTTCACAGCACCTATGATGGTTCGGATACCTTCTCTGTGGCATCTTCAGAAGATCACTGGGGCCCACAAATCGGTGAATATAACGAGAACAATACCCAATACCCGCCACCGCCACCAGCTCTGCATTCAATTCCTGAACGTGCGCTCGATAATGCCAGCACCATTGATGAACGGGACCTTGAAGCCATGCTTGAATCTGGCTGGGACCCATCTCCGAACGCGTCAACTGACCGTCTACACCCTGCGCAATCGCGACCGCCTGCTACGACGCCCCGCTTCCAACTAGCTGATGGGCGTATGGGTGGCTCCAGTTACTCTCCAGTGGGGCAACCACCCTCTCATACGTCTCCGATCTCATCCACACAACTTATTCATGGAGCAAGTTCCGCAGTCGGGCATGGGCAAGATTGGAAGACTCATGTAAAACGGCGGAGTGGGGGCGGTCCACGAAAAGACTACGGGCCTTTAGGTCCGCTGGATCCTGAGTCTAAGTTTTAGGGACAGGCTGGCAGGTCAGCTTGTAAATGTTTTTATTAGGACAATTCCCCCATATCCTGCGCTTTAGCATACCCATAACTGCTTACATCATCTGCACATCCATCCTGCTGCGTACCGACCGCAGACCATAATTCGCCCATCCGTGGTTCATGCGTTCATGCTTCACAATTCTCACTGCTCTTTCTCACTATTGCAAACCTCTTGATGACGGCTTGGCTTCCTGCCTGACACAGCCTGCCCCTTCCCCCCTTCCTTGGAGCCATATCATTCCTAGTTGTCACTGCACCTGTTTACTAGTACTATATCACAACATAGAGCTTTCGTATCCGACGGACTACAATCAAACCCACAAGCTTGCACGCCATTTGTCATTCATTTATACCCTTGCTTCTAATAATAATTCTTGTCACCAGCCCGCATAGATAAATGTTGTGTGTAGTAGGTGCCTGGAGACATGATGCAAACATTTTCCCAAATTAGCAGCGGTGGAGGCGCCCGCGGGAACACGCGGTCGTCTGTTCATTATTACTGAAGCCCGTACTACTACTAGTAGTCCGAGTCCAAGCGCACCCAGGCAGTTGAACAACGTGTACTCTCATACACATCTCCATGACTACCACCGCGGAGACAGGTGTAGAAGCACCTAAACCTGAGTCGGCCGTCGAAGAACCACAATCCGCCATCTCGAGCGTCCAATCGCAGATAGATGTGTTGACGGACCTCTCCAAGCGTCTACAGGCACTGCGACAGATCCCAAGCAGCCTTCTACGCTCCGAAAATCCCTCGGGGCGGAACCCAGTCATCCATGTTGAGTTCTCAACGCCCCTATTGAAGGACACCTTCCGGAAGTCCGTTGAGGAAGTCCGGACGGTCCATGCAATAGCGATGGAGGAGAAGGTGCAGGAGGCGCTGCGGGCTGCAGCGGAAAGCGAGCGGCGGGATGGCACGGAGATCAGGGATACCCGTGAAAAGCAGAGCCAGAAACGACGGTGCGTCCCCCCTCTCCTCCTCTGCTTTTTGTGCCATATTTTGAGTACACATTCATAATGTTACAGACGCTCGCCCACTCCCGAATCCCCGAGACCATATCTGCCCTTGCAGAATAAGACTACCAGTCCCTTTCCCCCGCTTGCAGCGTGTACGCAGCCGCTTACACTCAAAGAGCTGCCTACATATATCCGAGAGTTCAATACTACACGAGCGAAGAAAGTGTCGCTGCATATCTACTTGGCGTCCGGGCTCGAGTCACGCAGCGTTACCGTACCTGTGGTGCTCCGATTCCTCATCCCTGACGTATTGAGGGCGTTTATCACCCTCGGCCATGAAGAGGGGGTTGATGGACCCGTGTCCGAAACGCCGGCCCTGATGGTAGAAAGCCTAACTGTCTTTGGGTCGCGAGAGAAGGCAAGTGCCTTCGGAGCCAGGTTGCCTCTTCATTTACCATGCATCAGAAACCCCCATATTCGCAGTCCGAATTCATCATCTTTCAGAAGCTATCTCAGTGGGTCGTGCGTGTCTTGCAGTCGTCGCCACGCGTACCCGTGCAAAGCTTCATGGTAAGCATGACATGACTTTGACTGGCCAGCTGTCACTAACTATTGGATGCGTCTTCTGATCCCCTCGATTGGGGCGTCGGAATAGGATTTGTTGGTCGCTTACGAGAGCCTTTTCCTCGAGAAGTGCTCGCTCTGCCAGCGCTTCCTTTCGGCTGAGGGATACCTGCCCCCCGTCGCCCGTGTAAGGCGAGAGGATGGGAGTTGGGAACCGCAGCACGCCACCTGTGTGCTGAATTAGGCGAGGCCGGTCAGCTACTGAGAAAGTTTCCGAGGTGATCTTTTTTTGTTCTGGCTGGCTCTTATCTCATCGGAGCTTGTCTACGTGGCTGACCGCTTTGGCTCTTGTTGGTTGGAGGTCCGCGCGGCTGATCAATCGAAAACACAACTTGTTCTTTGTACCGTCGACCAGGAAACGGCGAGCGTCGACCCCTTTTTTTGTTATTATTTTCTGCACCCTTTTCCTCCAGAGATTTTGTTCCTTCTGATACGGGTAAACTTGGCTGCTTGCTATGTCTAAAGTAGGCTAAAATTCGATTCGTTATAGGCCGAGGTTGGTCGTTTTCGTTGACCAGTGACCAAAGCTGAATCGAGATAGACTTTTGTCTGGTCTGTCTGTGATCTGAAGACTGGATCTTGCCGGTCGGGTGCCATCACCTAACATAGACATCGAACTAATCCATATTTGGTTTAAGAGGCCCACGTACTCGGCTCCTAAATCTGACCAACCATTGTTCATGTACGACGCATTGCTTTTGCAGCCTGAGATTCGCAGCTCACAAGATGAAGAGTCTGATAAACTGACTGAAGCGTAGATGGCAATCTTCTTATGTCCCTCTACCCAAACGCCTGTGTCCACCTGGACGCTGTCTGCCTGAGTAGGCGGTGCGTCCCGGGGCACGCGTGTGTGAGGCAGCATGACTAGAGAGGAGAGCGAACCGGAAGGGACCTGATCGCTCGGAACAGCGGGGTTTTTGGCTTTCCCCGCTTCAAGGTTCGAGCCAGCCGTGCGATATTCGCCTCGAGATTCAGTCGGCGAGATTTCAGACCTTCATCCCTCCGCCTCAAAGCTCCCGCCCCATTAAAACCATTGATCCCCTGTAAGTTTCACGTCTTTTTCCTTCTCCCACATCGTTGATTGTCCCTTCCCAGCGAAACACCGCTCCGCCCTCTCACTTCACTCATCCTACAATCGAGTCGGTCTGCCACTATTCCTTTGTGTCCTACGCTTTGGCCTTGACCTCGCACGGACGAATTGCATCTGCTCTGCATCCCTGGTAAGTATTTAGCTTCATCCACTTTTATTCAAGTCACGAATACTTGCAGCACTATCAGCCATTCCTTGTTGATTTCTCGAATGTCTGCGAAACGGATCGAAATGGATACTGCCCCTTGTCCGCCGCAAATACCATACCCTGTCTCATGCCTTGCGTCATCTCGTCTGAGAATGTTCTACGTCCTCAACTACGCTCCACGAATGGGCTGGAGTGGTACCACAGTCTCCATTGACACTTTGTTCTATAACATTGGCTGGCGCAATGACGTTCACATCCGCATTGTCATCGGTCTCAAGCCCATCCCTACCGACATAGAAAAAATAGGGGATAATACAAATTTGTGGAGATGCACGGGACCTATCCCTGATTTTGAAGTACACAAAAACACGTCGACCCACAGTGTTGCCGTTACCATCCAGGCAGTTGACCAACGGAACGCCGTCCTCGACTCGGTGACTTTCGGACATTTCACGTATTGGGAATATGGCAAGCACAACACGTCTCTGATTCTACTTCATCGTCTTGACGTATTATTGTAGGTCTTCCTCCGCCAGTCAAGTCAGAGCCTGGCCCTCCCCTGCACGACGGCAATGCGGAAT
>QLOS01006545.1:0-14635 GCA_003313725.1 Russula sp. MG48
ACAAGTTCTGAAGGCTGTACATCGCGTCGATGACAAAGTAACGGCCGTTGGGTGTGGGGTGCAAGTCGTAGACGAAAAAGCGGATACAATTCTTGACGGTGCGTAAATCGTGTTCTACTGGTCATCGACGCCATCCTAACATTTACACGTCCAGTTGTTGAAAAAACAGGAGCAATACTCCAACAGAATGCAAGTGACGCCGGCGATAAGAATCGTTCGTGATCTCGTAACAACCCCATCATTTGCTGTCGACGCTCAAACACCGTTACAGGAAAAGAGTTGCGACAGAAGCTTAGACAATGGCTCTCCCCTCCAGATCCATCCATCAACTACAACACCGCATGTAGTCTCCTCCACAAAGGCACCGCAAAGTGGTTTACTAAAGGCCCTGTGTTCGCGGATTGGAAGGAATCTGGATCCCTCTTGTGGGTACACGGATTACGTACGTTCTCCTCCTGTGCGTTCGCTCTTCGCTAACAGACCTCTCGTCCGATAGCGGGCTCCGGAAAGAGTGTTCTTAGGTACACCCCCGTCCACACCCCATCTCGATTTGGCCAGGGTAGCTTATACTATTTAATATTAATCAGCTCTGCGATCGTTCGGAATATCGAAGGCATCGCCAACACCGGGTCAGCGCAAATGGCCTACTTCTTCTTTGTTTTCAACGACGCGGGAAAACAGGATTCTCGTGCTTTACTCTCCTCCCTCATTGACCAGCTCTGCGATCAGCATGGGCCTTACTTCGACATCCTTCTTTGCTTGTACTCGGCACACCATGACGGCTCTAGGCAACCTAGCGATGATGTGCTGAAACAATGCCTCAAAGATATGCTCACAACCTCAGGACAAGTCCCGATTTATCTTGTTGTCGATGCACTTGATGAATCTCCGAACACCCGTGGAGTACCGTCGTTGCGTCGAAAGGTGCTGGACCTTGTGAAAGAACTCGTCGAGTTGAAGCGCCCGAATTTGCGACTATGTGTCACTAGTAGGGACGAGATGGACATCCGGATCGTTCTCGAGCCTTTGACGCCTACCTCATTATCCCTCCACAACCAAAAAGGACAAAATAAAGATATTGTCGATTACGTCACCTCCGTTGTTTCCTCAGACCCGGAGTTAAACATGAGGGGATGGCGGGAAGAAGACAAGGAGTTGGTCATCACGACACTCTCAAATAAAGGCGGTGGAATGTGGGGACGTCGTTGTCTTACTTGTAATACTCTCTCATACTGTGAAACAGGTTTCGCTGGGTTCATTGTCAAGTTGAAATTCTTCGGCAGTGTTTTGCACGGAATTTGCGACGTACCCTTGACGAATTGCCCAAAACGCTAGATGCGATGTATGAGCGGATACTACGAGAAATCCCCGAGCAAAATAGAGATGACGCGCATCGACTGTTGCAATGCCTCACAGTGGCAGTTCGCCCGCTTCGTGTTGAGGAACTCGCAGAAGTACTCGCCGTTGATTTCACCTCTGAGGACTTTCCGATGTTAAATGTTGATTCTCGCTGGGGCGATCAAGAACAAGCCGTTCTGTTGGCATGCTCCAGCCTAATTTCCATTGTCCAGGAATACGACTGGCAACGCCGTCCGTCTTCCCGACTCGTTCAATTTTCCCACTTTTCTGTCAAAGAATTCCTCACCTCGAAACGCCTTGCCGAATCAAAGGGGGATACTTCGCATTATCATATTTGCCTCGAGCCTGCACACACTGTCATGGCGCAAGCTTGCCTTGCTGTCCTGCTTCGGTTGGACTACTCTATCAGCACGGAGACTATCAAGAGCTTCCCTCTAGCTGAGTATGCTGCTAAAAACTTCGGCAAGCATGCGGGGTTCGAGAACGTGTTAACGCAGGTACTAGACGCGGTCGACTATCTCCTTGACGCAGAGAAACCGCACTTTGCTGCATGGCTCTGGGTGTCCAGGCAGGGGCGGGCGGAGAGGTCGGAACGACCAACAACGGTTCCCTTATACTACGTTGCGAAACTTGGACTCTGCAGCCTGGTACAACATATCCTTTCGAAACGTCCACAAGATGTAAACGCACAGGGTGGTGATTGCGGTACTGCACTACACGTTGCCGCGGAAAAAGGTCACGCCGAGGTCTCAAAGCTACTACTTGCGCACTGTGTGGACGTGGACGTTCGTGGAATCAAGAGCCGGACGCCACTGCATTTGGCATCGATGAATGGACACGTTGACATTGGGCAGCAGCTGCTTGATCGCAATGCGGATGTGTACGCACAAGACATCAATCACTCGACTCCGCTGCATCTCGCAGTATCCCGATGGAATGTGAGATATCACGACATGATGCGGTTATTATTGGACCGAGGTGCGGATGTGGATGCGCAGGATTACAGTCACTCGACTCCACTGCAACTCGCAATATCCGAACGGAAAGTCGAGGCCGCGAATCTTCTTGTCGAATGTGGTGCAAATGTCGAAGTGAGGAACAACAACGGCGAGACACCGCTACACCTCGCGTCGGAGCACGGATATCACGACATCGTGCAGTTATTACTGGACCGAGGTGCGGATGTGGACGCGCAGAACGACGATCACTCGACTCCACTGCAGCTCGCATCCCGACGGAACGTCGAGGCCGCGAGTCTTCTTGTTAAGTGGGGTGAAAGTGTCTATATGCAGAACAACAACGGCGACACGCCACTACACGCATTGGTGAGGGGATACCACGACACCATGTGGTTATTACTGGACCGAGGTGCGAATGTGGACGCGCAGGATGACGATCACTCGACTCCACTGCATATAGCATCAACCTATAGAAGCCCTGAGGCCGTACGGCTACTGCTTCAGCATAACGCCAATATTCATACCCAGAATAACCCCCGTTCCAATGTAGCGCAGGAGTTATCGTGCTGGTGAGTTCGAAGAGAAAGCTGAGATGACAAAGAAGGCACAGTCGCTGAAGTAAGGGCGAGCCGGCCGCATCGATGAGCAAGATCTCAGAGGGTTCCGAGAACAGGGACGAGTCCGACTTAGGCGTCGCGAAGGTCTCAGGACGCGTGACGGCACGGTGGCTCGGTTTGGCGTCGAGAGGCTGGGTGAAGTGAGGTCGAGATGAAGAGACTTTTAGAGAGGTTCACGTGGCACGCGAGAAGAGGAATGGGCTCGGAAAGAGAGTTGGCTTGCTAGGAGGCCTTTTGGGAGGTTTATATAGATATGCGTGCGTCTATACGGAGCTAACAGTTTTATCTATCAGTCATCAGGCAAAGTAAGGTTTTTAAGGACGCAAGGTGGTAGTAGGGCAGGGGACTTGCCCGCGTGGCGAGGTATGTCAGTTGTAATGGAAGGGCGTAGACTCGAGTCGGACTCGGAGCAGGAGTTCCCGCGCCCGCGCCGGTGAGTCCGAAGAGATAAAGATTTATAACAAATAGATGAAGACACAACAGGTGAGTGTGAACCGGCCGCATCGACAAACAGGTTATCAGAGGGATATGGAAGCAGGATCGACTTCTCGACACGAAGGATTCAAGACACATGACAGCAGGGTGGCTTGGTTTGAGGTCAAGAGACTAGACAAGGCGAAATCAAATTGAAGACGCTTCTTAGGAGAAGTTTCCCGCGGGCAGCATGCGAGAAGAACCTGAAGAGGAATGGGGCTCCAAAGGCCCCAAAGCGAGAGCTGGCCTGCTAGGAGGCCTTTTGGGAGGTTTATATAGAGGTGTGTGTGTGTCTACACGGGGCCAACAATTTGATCTACCAGTCAGCAGGAAGCAGTAAGGGCTAAGAATAACGACGGCCAGGGACCTGAGTCTTCGCTGCTACAATATGATCACCCAGAAACCTATTAGGCGTGCTAATCCCATCTATCTCTTCTATGAGATCGTTTCGCAGAATGCAAGTGGTCAATGTGGTGAGCCTGGCAACAAGTATTACCGTTGCCATCATGGTAATCACATACCGATCAGATGATGACATTTTTATCTGCAATCTACAGTGCAAGAAGCACTAGAGCGGCCCGTAGTCAACACCGTATCACATACGGCCGTCTTAATACGGACGGTGCGCAGCCCTACCAGGCTGAGCCTCTACGACAAAATGTGAGACGTGGATGATGCAGTGGCGCCTCTTCTCCATATGTGCTCGCTGGTGCGAAGCCTGCATATGCGCTGAATCCATGCTACGCTGAGCACCGGAAGAAGAGAGATTTGGGTCAGGGCTACGGGAGTGTGGTTACATAAACTTGAACCGGAGGCTGTGATCGCTCTGTCGGACTAGTCGTGGCTCCCTAACCTACCACCGCTGAAATACCCATCGTTTGTGCCCCATTTTCAAGCTCTTGTCTAGACCCCCTTGTGTTCAGTCCGAGGCTGTCTTGGCCATGTGTACCAGAGCTAGAGCCAAGCTCCGTGGACGGCGTGCGCGTATCACCTCATTGCAGGGACTAGAACGCCTCTCCCGCCTGCGCGGCCCTGTGGGTGGTCGCCCATACTACATCCGCCAAAAGACGATACAGTACGTCAGTATGTAGGCTTTGGGAGGCGAAGGCGGAAGGAAAGACGGCCCCTCTGTTCGCCTTGCCCTCGTCGATCACTGTGCAGCGTGGCTCTTACGCCAAGACGCGGCTTGTGGCACCTCGTGTCGGCGGTGCAGCGTTGCCTCATGGTGGATGTCTGCGTACGGAACTTGGGCGCTGCATCGGTGGCGGCGGACGGTGCTTGGCGTACTTGCTTTACGCCAGCCTGCGCCACGTCACTGCTTCAAAAGGATGTGCACCCGGATTACTGCATCAAGTTTATCCATGATCTTGTCGTCCACGCCCGTGGCATCTGTGGACGGCCCTTCAAGTTTAATGACTTACTCTATCCCCCAATTAGACATCTATCTCAGGACCATCGCGCTGATCGTGTTCTCCTCGAATAGCCAGTTGTCGTCCGGGAAATGGGAGTCGTTACATATCCTGCTCTTATAATATCCAGTAACTCCGTCACAAAGCAAAGTTCTTATCGCTTTCTTCTGTCATACTCCAACATCTTCGACTCGAGCAGCAAAGCAAGCCTGGTATCTGACCCCCACGACCGATGTAGAAACTCAGCATGGGCTCATCTGCAACCCGTTACTTGGCTTTACTTTGAAAGGCTGTCAGGTTCTATGCATCCCCTTCATACACGCCCTCACGACGCATGTAGCTGGCCATATCGCAAACGTCGTCTTGCTGTGGATTCAAACTCCGCCTTCGACCCCTTCGTCTTTGGTGCAGACGAAATCCTGGGTGACGGTCCTCTCAACGTATGGTCGAGCTAGTTCAGAGCCACTGCTTGCCGAGGTTGTTGCCAGAGCCGCGGGTGAAACCAAGGAAAGTCTTGTACGACACTTAACCGGATGAGTGAACGTAAATTATATCGATCGTGGCTAGGGTGGCCCTTGACGAGTTCACGAAACAATCGCTTGGGGGTAGGTTGACCGCGACAACCTGGAGACTGCGATGCCAGTATTTTGACGTGCTTATGAGGACAGGCCATTCGCCGAAGCCATTCAAGGGCGCCCGGATGTGGTCTACCCACGTGCTGAAGCCCGACCGATTTGATCAACGTGCGGGGTATTATGCGCGGCGCCATAATACTTTCCCGTGACACCACACTGCGATGCTCGTTCAAGTGAAGAATGACACGATTTTCAATAACGACATCCGCGGCTGACTTTCCGACGCGACGGACCCGTTCATCGTCAAATTATGTGATAGAGACCGTCCGCGGCCGATTATCCGTATGGTGTTCGCTCTCGCTTCCGAACAACCTACTGCAAGATTCACCGTTCCCACACGCCTCTCAGCGGACGAGCAAGCTGACAACTTCACTTCATATGACATTTGGTACGCAGGGTGGTCGTCCGAGTCATCGACAACGATCTTGTTCTATATCACCGTCTGCTGGACCGCACACGTCACCCCGACGAAGTGTACGGACTTCAGAATCACCACGGTACACTGTATGCCAACAATGCAGCACGAGCGAGAACCACGGTTTTACGCTACTTTTATCTTCTGCTGGACACTGGGGATCAGTCACCAGTCGCGGTGCGTCCCGCGTTCCGAGGATGACACCAAAGCGGTGCCATCGGTTCAACATCACGCTTCACATTCAAGGGAGTGGCTTCCTGTATACGGGATTGTAGAATAATTAATGAAGTGTGTTACTATACGAACAAACCGAATGTACTGAGGAGGTGTTGGTGTCTGTTGATAGAGCTGGAGAATTCAAATAAGGTGTCACAATGGGCCGGGAGTAGCCGCGAGATCGGTCTGCTCCCGCACTGCGCACTGAGTCAAGAAGGGAGGTCCGTGGTCCGCGGGATTATCAATAATCCCGGAATAGTCTGCATCGATCTGTGGTTCGTAGAGGATCGTCAAATGGAACCATAGGTGGGTATGATATAAAGTACGACGTGGTGGCACTCAACTGGGATTATTAGCCTATGCTGGTGCCTACTAATACCTAATCCAGTACGTACTGTATAGTACATAACCGAGGTATGATTACAAGAGTTACTGGGCGTCACTCGCATCTTCTATTTCCTTCACATCAAGGTCCAAGGCTGCCATCCTGGGGGTTCTCAAGAAGCGTGTTACGACCTGATGTAGGCGAGCTGGGGGGAGGTACTAGAGTCTGATGGCCTGAGACTGGTACTAGTAGTAGCTAAACAAATATGGCAACTCGCGTGCGTGGTACTCAAAGGCTAAAAGTTACTAGTGCTACTCGTGTTCGTGCTCGTGCGCCTAATTATCTTCTCTTCACCTTCCTTTCACTCCCTTTCTACACTTACTCTCCCATCGACTTGGAAAAAAAAAACTATGGCAGACGCTTCCGACACAAACCCGTCACAGCTTCTGACGGAGCTCTCATACCTCCACCAACTCCTTGAGGAACAAGAACCCAACAATCCAGAACCCGACAATCTAGAGCCTGACAACCGTGCTCTAGTTCCAACTGACCCTCCAGACGCACCTGTTGCAGCTAGGGAACCTGATCAAAATCCTTCTTGTCTGTGTCATTTATGTCTTCCTGTCCTAATGTTTCCATTTAACACAAATTTCTAACAGCCTCCAAGTCATCCGATTCTCAGCTCACGAGTTCTGACAAGCTTTCTGCTCTACCTTCTCATCTTCGCACTTCACCTGCTGATCGTTCCGCTATCGGCCTCCGTACCAACCAGAGCAGCTCGGAGGGACTGGACCTTCCTTCGACGTTGGAAACACGCTTTCCGTCACCTGTCCCACGCGCTCCCCCGATCTCACACAGCCAGTCTGAAGGTGCTGCAGAGGGAGAGACGCCCTCACGACAGCGCGTCTCATTCGATAGCGAGAGAGACTTATCTACTAGCGCTCGCCTAAGTAAGTATCTATCCTCTAGAGCGGTCACCCACGCGTGGTACCGGTGCTGGGGACCGCATATACCCCATCACCTGAAGCGCACAGAACTCCTCGACGGATGAATAATAACATGCTAACACCTAACCTACAGATCATCGCCAGCTACCAACTGCCAGCGAGCCCGTCCTCCCTAGCGCCCATGGGAGCACGTTTACTTCTCTCCTAGCTCGCGCACAGGAAAGCGTGCAGGGCTCCTCCCACAGGGAGGGGCGTGGACATTCACGCAAGGCCTCTCAAGCACGAAAAGACAGCGTCGAGTCGCATGCACGTTCACGCACTGGCTCGCCCACACGCTCTCCCTCCCCTTCGCGCGCTGTATTACCCCTGCGACATTTTTTCGGTCGTTTTTCTCCTCTAGGCCGTGTCCAATCCAAGGAGGAACCCTTCATACCCATCGACCCGTTCCGATTACATGCTCCTCTGTCGCTCAATCCATTCGCGCGGTGCTTTGGAGCCCGCTCACAACCCCCAGATATCGAGGGAGTAGCGCCAGGGTCCCCGACTGACACTTCGTGTGCATGCGCATGCGTACCGATCTTTGGTTCCGCACGTTTCCATAATGTGCATGTACTCGCGCTTGACACGCTTCCCCGTCAGCTGTACCTGCATTCGCAGCTGCGGCTCCCCTCACTCTACTTTTCACGCGTCGCGCGCATATTTGAAGACGCGGCGGTATCACGGCCTGAGATTCAGCGAATTATCGATGCGTGTGAAGCAGCCGGGACAGAGAATGCGCAGAATGGTACACCGGGAGTCGTGCTGCCGTTCCCTGAGGAATGGGTCCCGCCAAATGTATCGCCGGCCCTGGCCAGGTTCAAGCGCTCTTGGGAAAGTTTTGTTGATTCACTTGTAAGAGAGTGGAAGACGCTCAACGTGTTATCGGCCTTGCTACTTACGTGAGTCATGTAAACCTCGGTGCTCAGATAAGCCCGCTGACTTTACACGCCCCACACAGAGCTATCTTGACCCTGTTCCAGATACAGGACGCTGCAAACGACCCGTTGACCCGCACGGCTGCGCTGTGCTCTCTGATTAGCGCATTGATGAGCCTCTCATACGGGATAATGTATATCGTACGCTTCGGAAACATGCGCAGCATGTATCGTGCATCTCGCTGGGCCGAGGTACCCTTTTCTTCTGTAGGCTGGATCGAACTCTGCTGATCTTGTTTGTAGGAAGCACAAAAGACGGAAACGGCTATCTTTTGGAACGTCTGGGTTCTGCTCGCGTTGCCGGGGATCTGGCTCGCGTGGTCCGTGCTCGCCTTCGTCATTGCGATCATGTCGTTCGTCTGGCGCACAGGTGCCAATGGCGACAAGACTTCTTCCCTGCCCCCGCGCCAGGAGTTGGGTCCGCGCATCGGGCTCACGTGCCAGTTGGTACTCGGGCTGGTGTACTTTGCTTTCGTTATACGGACCTTCAGGAACTACGGCGAGAGCGGGCGCAAGGCACGTGTCGTGCGGCGCCTGGCGGATGTGCAGATCGAGTTGGAGACGAGGGCTGGATGGGAGAGGGACAGAGACAGAGACGACACGCGCCCCCAGGCGTGGGAGAGCGAAGAAGGCACAAGGCAGCGTAGGCAGAACCGGGCCAACGATGGCGTGAGGCAGACGGAAAAACCTCCCCTCAACGAACTCGGATTGTCGGGCATGGATCGCAAA
Source organism: Russula sp. MG48 (assembly GCA_003313725.1). Classification (NCBI taxonomy): domain Eukaryota; kingdom Fungi; phylum Basidiomycota; class Agaricomycetes; order Russulales; family Russulaceae; genus Russula; species Russula sp. MG48. The sequence goes on from QLOS01006545.1 coordinate 9,060, forward strand.
CAGGACCTCACGGCTCCAGAGAACGGAGACGTGCCAGCTAATGAATCGTTCTCTTACATTGGGATATGAATCCCCATACCTATGGCCTGTGTGGTTCTGTGAATGAGGTGAGAAAAGCCCCTTTCTCTCTCTCCCACGGCCAGAATTATCATGGGTTTCTTCAGATGACTATATGGCCATACCCACAAAAATTGCAGTTAATACTCATCACGACTGGAAGACCCTCTGAAAGAACACTTCAATGTTGTTATCGCGACCTCGCTCTCTACCTGCTTCGAAATTCATCGTCGTGGCCAATATTAGATGCCCTCTGCACGCTCCCCTGTACTCTATGTTCATCCTCTCTCGTGTTGCATGTGATAACAACCAATCAAATGTTGCCTTATGGTCGTCACCAGCGACTTGAGGCAGCCATGTAATTGTGCAGAACAGTCTGATTAGGCTTGGCCAGACCCTTTGAATCTTGGTGACCTGCGTGAGAGTTGCACTCAACTTTGTTGATGAATCGCAGCATACTCCGCAGCATAAAGGTGGCCAAGGTACCTGCTCCCGGGGCCCTTCTGGCTGGGGTTTTCGCGCGTGGGCCTGGATGTATCGGTATACTTCACGGGATCAGGACTGTCGTATATGCGGAAACACAGCTCGGGGGACGGTGACAACGTTTCGTGACAGCCAGACTCCGGACGACACACGCCTCTGGGGGTTAAATACAGTCGACACTCTCATAACCCATACCTGGTTTGACACATATTGCCTTATAGCCTGTAACACTCTCCATCCACCAACTTGGTGAGCAAGGAGTTTCAACTCATACCCCCTCCATGAGTGGTCCAAGGCATGGGTGAGGGGGACTATGGCGGCGTTATCATAGATTTATGGGGTATGGGTTTCGAGAGAGTCGACTGTAACCTTGAGATTATGTAGCGCTCTCAGTCTTGCCTGTCGAAATTTGATTCAGACCTGAGCTGAATCATGTCTCTGTACCCAATGATTGAAGTGGCATTTGGTCCATCATGCGACCCCGAACGACTTGTTGGATTGAGCGCTGTCGTGGTGTTACAAACGTGCTGCTTTGATCTGATAGTCTTTAAGTTATTGTACCTTCGAGATATCCCCGATATGTATAGATGCAAAAGAAGACCTGCTTGCTTATCATGATCGATGCCTTCAATACGACGAGATGAGAGCTTAAGCGAATTGGAGTTAAGTCGATTATATAGACGGGCAACTCGCGTAGTCCTCTAAGCAATCACAGTTTTCGATTGTCGATAGGACTCGGATCGCGGCGATGATGCTTGTACATTAACAGGGGTAATATCTCCATCACGCTTCACGCACAACACGTGGGTTTGACGGCTTTCAGCTGTACGAAGACTTAATTTTGTAGAGTACCGGACACGAAATTGAGAGGTGAGACAAAAGACGAAGAGAGATGCGGAAGAACGGTTAAGCCCATTACAGTAAATGAGTAAACGCGCCTTCCCAACGCGGCTGCGGTACGCGAGGTTGGCCCTGCGGCCCGCCCAAGTCCGCCGGCCTGGGCAACCGCCCTGCGCCTTGCGTGCTACCGCTCTTGGACGTACGGCTTGAACGCCGTCCCGGGGGATGTGTTCTTTGCAAGCCGAGGCCGCGGTGGTGTTGATTCCCTCTACACCTGATGGGGACACTCTCTGGGAGTTACAAATGGTTGCTATATCGTGGCGTTGTTAGCGGTCCAAATTAGCTGGTTTGAAAAGCGCACGAGGCGGGTGGGAAGGATGTCAGGATGGGCGCTAGCGCTAGTGAGCTTCCGAGCTTCCAAGGATGCACGTGGCTCGGACGGACTTATCCCATGACATCAGATTTCTCAGTTTTGGTTGCTTTAGCTCGAAAGCAATAACATTCGGTGAGAGCTTCACGACAGGGAGGAGGCCGTAAAGTTTTTGCAGTGCCTACTGACAACAACAAATAAGGAGATTGTCGTCGTCCAACAGTGTCAAACACACTAGCGGCTACATTTATAGCATCTCTATGGCGGCGCCGAAAAACACCGCGTTAGCCTGTCGGGGTACCTTAAATTCAGGTGGTTGACTTTTCAACCGTGCGTCACTCGCCTTCACACCCACGGCAAAGCGCTTAAGCGACACAGAACAAGAAGAGATACGCCCTATGGAGGACGATGCAGGCTGTAGGCTGGCTAAATAGTCGTCTGCACGTCCAATTGACACGCAGTTCCCATTGCAAAGTACTACAACTCAGTAGTGCGGAAACTTACTAAGTCTTTCCCGGGTATCTCCACCCTCATCCACTTGGTCGGGCGATATAGCCAGGCCCCATCTTCAAGTTGGCGGCTACCATTTCATGCTACCGCCGGCATTCCCGTTATGATATCGGAAGTCTTTTTCGTCGCTCGATTATTTATACCCACGGTTCGTTTTGCATTGGATCTATTCCTCCCTTCGCCCTCCTACCTTGGTTCTACTCTGCGCAGGTCTGCAGTACCTTGACTATCCCACTGTGATTCATGAAACTTCTCACGTCCATCCCTCTCTTTATTCTCTTGATACATCCCACCCTGGCCTGGGAGTACTCTCTTGTGGACACATACCAAGCAACCAATTTCTTCTCCATGTTCCAATTCTTCACTGGGGCAGACCCAACACACGGATGGGTGTACGTGCTTTCCTCCTTGCCGTGCCTTTCCGCATCGTGACGGATTTTAGAAACTACGTTTCGGGTGACGTCGCCCATAACGAAGGCTTGGTCACTGTGTCTGGGGAGAACTTTAAAATTCGCGTGGATAACACCACATATCTGAACCCGAAAGGGCCTGGACGCAATTCGGTCAGAATATCGTCCACCAAACAGTACAATACGCACGTCTCAGTGTAAGAATGCGCGCATCGCCTTCTCTATCCTCCAGAATACGCTCGCCACAGTGGCTGATCACCCATTTCACAGGTTCAATGTCGTTCACATGCCGCAAGGCTGCGGGTGGGTGATACGCCTTGTCACATCCGCACACAGAAAGGAATGTTCAACGCGACCCTCTGCAGGACTTGGCCCGCCATATGGGAGATCGGTGACAATTGGCCGGTAGGGGTACGCGCTTCCTCTTCTGTTTTCTCTTAGTTTGTTTTCTTGAACTAACGCGTGTCCAAGGGGGAGATTGACATTGTCGAAGGCGTGAATAACCAGGGTGCAAACGTCGTCACGATGCACACCGCCCCTGGTAGGCGCTCCACATCGCGAGGCGTGTGTTCTCCGTGTTGAATTACAAATGCAGGTTGTTCCATGCCAGAGTCACGTGCCATGACAGGGTGAGTTGACACTGGTGACAGCCACTGGCAGAGCAAGGGTCGATGACTCGGCGCTGAATCGCAACACACAGCTCGCATGTAGGGCTAAACTGCAATGCGGCTATGAATAGTAATGCTGGGTGCGGAGTGAGGATTTCAGATGAGAAGAGCTATGGATACGATTTTAATTCGAATGGTGGAGGATGGTGATGCCCTTCCGTAACTCCGCTGGCCTGAAACTAACCAGGAGCGGCATACAGGTACGCAATGGAACGCACAAACGACTCTGTCACAGTGTGGTTCTGGGGGCGAAATAGCACGTCCGTTCCAGAAGGGGTAGCGAACGGCATGGACTCTATCATCACCGATGATTGGGTATGTCCACTCGGTGTTGGGCTGGAAGGTTTAACTAACTCACTTTGTCAACAAGGGAACACCTGCTGCTCATTTCCCAAGCACGCACTGTGACATTAGCTCGCATTTTGGACCAGCAAGTATTATTATCAACATTGCTCTATGTGAGCGGTTTGCCTCTTACAGTCCCCAACTTACTCACCGTCAAATTCACCTAGGTGGAGATTGGGCCGGAAGCGACAGCGCTTATGCTTCAGCTGGGTGCCCAGGCTCGTGCATCGGTACGTCGTCCCCCCGACACTATTTTGGGTTTCCTTGCCTAAGAAAGATCTCGATATAGACTTTGTTAACAATAATCCTAGCGCATTCAGCGATGCATTTTTTGAGTTCTCTTGGATCAAAGTTTACCAATGAAGGTTCCTAGCTCATGACGATTACGAAATTACGATACTCGCCGTCTGCAACAAGCCGGGGGGCGAGGGAACGTGAGCCTTGTTTTGCATGTCTTGTAACGAGTGTTGTGCGCTGTACGATCGCTGAGTATCAAAAATATATTCATTCATACATTCCATGGGCATGATGTGGAGCCAGGAAATCCAGGGTCTCCTCGAGTTGGAAGAGTCAACGTCGAAAGGAGCGAAAGGCTCGCGTTGAGGGCTCCTGGTGCCAGCCGCCTAGCTGTCACGGGCTCCGCCGAGTTGCACAGAGTTCATTCGTTTATCGCATTCAGTAATTAGCTGTGCTAGACAGCTTCTCGTGTTGAATAGACATCTGCTCGTGGAAACCACACGTCTCGGACCTTCAGTGGCAGGCATAGGGCAGGCCGTCAAGTACACACGTCAAGTGAAGAATGTGCGCTTCGAACGCACACTGAGAATAAATACTAGCCCGGACCCACGGTGGCTGGTTTCCATGCCACGGGAGAGCGGTTCGCGGTGCAAGGACGAGTGGCTCGGGCCTAACTTGAACGAACAAGAAACCGTACCTGCTGCGGCTGGCAGGTCGGCGGACGAGGAGAGTACAGGATCTGAAATATGGCGGAGAGTAGGTAAATGCGTTTTCCAGGCTTGACTTCGGCGGGTCGGCAAATTGTGCCACATATGAAAAAACGTGGGTGAATATTTGCTGACTAATGTTTAGCGTCTCCGGGTCGCTAAACACAATACAGTCAGTCACGGTACAGTACAGTACAGGGGAACACTTCAAAGGGAGCTTTCAAGTCGGGAATTTTAGTCTCTTTTGTACTCTCCTAATGTCATCTCCTTTGTTCTCGTCTTCTTCCCTTCACAACTTTCATTTCTCGTTTTATTCATTCCCGTCGCATTTTCAGGTCCTAAAACCCGTCCAGTCCGTGGCGCCAAAAGTCATGATATATGATATGCTGTGATCTGCCTCGAGGCGAATTTCCTTACCTGGTGGCCTGCAACCTCGTTGTCTTCGGCCATCTCATCTGGTCTTGTGTAACACAAGCCACGTTGGAAACGCGCGTTTGCCATTCTCGTGTGTACTTCAATTCTCATCTGACTCCGCTTCTTTGGTTCGATCTTTTGCTCTCGACGTCCTCCGCCGCCTCCTTCCTTTCCACCACCACTTACGCACTTCCCTCACAATGTCGAATCAATCGCCTCCTCTCACCAGAAAACCTACGACTGGCTCTTCACAAGGTATGCACTCGTCTCTTCTCTACCACTTAGAGTGGATCGATCGTGCGCATGGGAACGTTTGTGTCCTTTCAGCTGGTGGCCTCCATTTCACCACCACAGTTGGCCTTAAATGTGCCCACGATCCCTTCAACTTTTTTTTTCTTTCATATTTTCCTGTTTATTGTACGCTAGCGTGGCTTTCATGGTTGAATTTTTTTCTACATTTCTCCGTGCATCAATTCTCCTTCATGATCAAGTGCTGATCTCTCCCTCTTTTCGTTCAGGACTGAGTTCTTCGCCC
>QLOS01006579.1:0-11638 GCA_003313725.1 Russula sp. MG48
CGAGACACTTTCGGTGGTCTCGGCGACGCGAGAGTAAAGCAGACTCTTCGGAGTAGAACGGCTAAGTCGCGAGCGCTTGCGACTTCGGTGTTCAAAGCTAAGTCGTTACAGCCGACTTAGAGGGGCGTGAGAGTGAAGCAAGATAGTGCCGAACAAGCACTAAGGCAGAGACAAGGCAAAGGGGCGATGGGAGCGTCTTAGAGCGGCAAGCTCAAGAGTCGAAGCAAGGTCAGGTCTCGATTGGGAAACTAAGTCAAGCTTAAGGCTTGACTTGGCGTAAGGGGGCTCCTTATATAGGGAGCTACAAGAGGGCACGTGCTAACTACTACCTGAGTCATAACGAGGGTAGCGAGTCAGTCCAAGGTCCGGAGCTAAGTATAGTAGTGGAGCGATGGCCACATCGCTCCACATGAGTCATGCACGCTCCACGGGCGTCATATCGTACAGTAAGCAAACGCGAGTCAAACCGAGTCACGTAAGGGTAAGCATGAAGACGTAAGCACGCAGGAGAAAACAGTCCGCCGTATGCAAGGGAGATCGTAACAGGCCCGCACGTTGTCCACTGGTTCCCACGTATCTTTGGCGGGGGAGTATCCTTTCCACCTTAGGCGATATTGAAGTTGCTGTCTTCGTCCATGTTGTCTGGATGCCAGCACTTTCTCCACTTCGTACTCTGCTTCTCCTTTGATGACGTCTGGGGGGGGCTCGTGGAAGTTAGTTCTGTGTTCTTTTGTTTCGTTGTAGGGTGTGAGGAGGCTTGCGTGGAAGACATCATGGACATGGCATTGCTTCCATTGGGGTGGTAACGTCAGTTGATAGACGATGGGTGAAAGCACCCTGGAAATTTTAAAGGGGCCATATCTTTTGGGCGCAAGCTTGGCACTTGGTTGGGTGAGTTTAAGGTTTTTTGCATCAAGCCACACCTTCTGTCCGAGCATGAATGGCTTGAAGCGTCCTTTTCTTATCCTGGCCATGGCCTCTTGCGCTTTTAGGATAGATTGCTGTGCCTGGTCCCTGGCTTTTTGTATTTTGTCAATGCATTCTTGGATTGAGGGCATCTTTTCTGATCGCAAGGGTTGGTGGGCATGGGGGACGTGTCCCATAATGAGCTCAAATGGGGTCTTCTTCGTCGTACTACTGGGCCATGCATTGTGGACATATTGCGCAATCAGGAGCCATCATGACCAGTCATCCTGCTGGTGATTGACGTAAATACGGAGGAATTGCTCTAGCCATTGATTTGTTCGCTCTGATTGGCCATCAGTCTGGGGGTGGTATGCCATACTGATATTTTGTCGTATCTGTAGAACTCGGCATAGCTCTTTTGGGAAGTTCAACACAAATTGGGTATCTCTATCACTGATGATCTTTCGGGGAATACCGTAGTGTGGGAAGACATGTGTTGCGTAAAGTTGTGCGATCTTGGCTGCTCCTATGGTCTCGTGGCAAGGTATAAGGATTGCTGCTTTCGAGCAGTCGTGGTCGGTGATGGTGAGGATGCTGTCGTATCCTTGTGAGGTGGGGAGTTTAACGATGAGATCCATTGCTATGTTTTCGAATGGGAGCACAGCGTGGTCTGTGGTGATGGGGGCGAAGGGGATTCTTGGTTTGGTGGTATTTGCTTTTGTGGCTTGGCACGTGGCGCATCCTCGTATGTATGCTGTGACGAAGGTTTTGAGGTCTGGCCACCAGTAATCTTTTGCGATTAGTTGGCAGGTTTTGAGTATTCCTGGGTGTCCTGCCGTGGTTGAATCGTGATATAGGGAGGTCACCCCCCTCTTAAGGGTTTCGTCTGGCACGACGACAAGGCGGTCTTGATTCCACCACCCTCCTCCAGGGCGGTGTTCCAGGGGGAAGGTGAGTGCCCACCGGGATAGTGTGTCTTGGTGTTGTGATTGTAATTCGAGGCAGGCCTGTTCTGTTTCTAGTGATGTTGTAGCAAGGAGGAAGAGGGTGTCTGGGAGGGCGATAACGTTGTCATTGTCTTGTGATCCATCTTCATGGTCTGGTCACCTTGAGAGGGCATCTGCTCTGTTTGTTGCCCCTGGTTTGTGGATGAACACTGCGTCATAATCTCCTAGTGTGAGAATATAGCGTGCAATGCGTCGATTGATCTTTTGAGGGTGACGATGGTATTGGAGGTTTTTATGGTCGGTGAAGACTGTTACTTGGTATTTTGCCCCCATGAGCAGGTGATGCCAGTGTTCAAGTCCTCTAATGATTGCGAGGAATTCTCTATCCCAGACAGGGTAGTTCCTTTCTGGTTCTGTAAGTGATTTTGAGTCGTAGCCAATGGGGTGTCATCGTCCATTGGCATCTTTTTGATATAATATGGCGCCAGTGGCAAACTGGGAGGCATCTACTTCCAGTTCATAGGGTTTATTCGGGTCTGGTTGGTGGAGTACTGGGTCTGTGGTGGCGAGCTCTATCAGTCTTTTGAGGGCTTGTGTGCATTCCTTGGTCCATTGGAATGCTATGTCCTTCTTGAGGAGGTCGAGGATGGGCTGTGCGATCTTAGCGAAGTCTGGTATGAACACGCAGTGGTATCCTAGGACCCCTATGGTTGATCGTACATGTTTTACTGAAGTTAGCTTTCATGGCCAGTCTTTCAGTCCTGCTAACTTGCTGGGGTCAATTCATAATGTTTCTCCATCTAGTATTAGGCCTAGGTACTCGACCCTTCCTTGTTTGAACACGCATTTCTGCGGTTTGAGGAAGAATGATTCTTGTTCAAGTAGATCTAATACGTCATGGACGATTCTTCTGTGGAGTTTAATGTCATTTGGCGTTGCTATCAGGATGTCGTCCATATAGACAAATATCATGCGGGGGTATTTGAGTTTGAGGGGGCGAAGCATGCGATCCATCACTCTTTGGAAGGTGGCCGGGGCGTTGCACTGCCTGAAGAGCATTACCAGGGGTTCGAAGAGTCCCAGTGGTGTTTTGAAGGCCGCCTTCCATTGGTCTCCTTCTTTAATACGGATGTTATGGTATCCCCATCTTATGTTGAATTTGGTGAAGAGGGTGTGTCCTTCTAGGCTTCTGGTGATCGTGGTAATATCTGGGAGCGGGTATGTGTCTCTTATCGTCCATGTGTTGAGGGCACGATAGTCTTGTACCAGGCGTAGGGACCCGTCTTTCTTCCTGATGTAGAAGAACGGTGCAGCATATGGTGATTTTGAGAGGCGGATATATCTTTTGTCAAGGTGCTCCTTGATCCACTTGGCGAGCGCTTCCAGTTCCTTGGGGTTGAGGGGGTACATTTTGCAGTCGAGGATCGGTGGTGCATTTGGTTTTAGTTTGATGGTATGGTCGTCTTCTCTTGCTGGCGGAAAGCATTGTGCTTCTCGTTCTGAGAAGACCCTTTTGTGTCGCTGGTACTCTTCGGGTACATCTCTTTCCGTCGGCACTCTTCGCTCTTTGTTAGCCTTGATGGCCCATTCTTGGGCAATGTTAACTCGATTTATGACAAGTTCGTCCTCTTCTTCCCACATTCCTTCTCTCTTGAGGTGTGCGTGTAGTGCATAGGTGGTACTGATGATTCGGGTTGCAATACTCTCGTTTGCACTCTCGTGGGTCGCTCGCATCGTTAGTGAGATTTGTTCCTCCTGTTTTCTCCAGTTAATGGGAGGGTTGAATTCATAGAACCAAGGGAATCCGAGGATGAAGTGGTCCTTCCCCAGGTTCGTGATATAGAACCGCTGGATGGCTGTTTGTTGTCCTTTTCTGAGTTCCAAGTCACAGTAGTGGGTAATCCTTCCGCTGCGATTCTCCATCCCGTCGACATTGTAGAGGAGCCGGGGTTTTACTAGTTGGTGGCACTTCAGTCGTAGTCGTCTAGCAGTCCTGCTGTCGACGAAGTTGTCTGTTGCTCCGCTGTCCAGCAGCGCCATTTCTCCGACCTTCCCATGTTTTAAGCAGAAAAGAAACTTGATATTGAGGCTGTTCCTATTGCTAATGTACATGGTACGTAGTTCCGAGGCTTGGTGTTCAGTCGGCGTTCCAAGCCATTCTAAAAATCTGGGTCTTCACTGAGCAGTTGGTCAAATACAGAGTCTCGTTCTTCAATAGTCATGGCGTGAAGTTGGGCTGCAAGATGGTCAGGCGTTGAGTGTATGGTTTCTACAAGGGTGGAGACACTGGAGGGTGTTGGGGATGGGGCTCTGTCGGTTGTTTCGTGGCTCATGCTTGTCCCTGTCCTTGGTTGGTTCTTCGGGGTTTTCGGGGGCATCGGTTAGCTCGGTGTCCCTTTTCTCGGCAGTAGAAGCATTTGTTTTCATCCATCAGCTTTTTTCGTTCTTCATCTGTCAGGTTTCCTCCCAATCGTGTGGCATCTACCTCCATGGGGACTACCCCTTGATTGGGGTGTTGGTTGGTGATTCGGGGGGGGAATGCGGGTCGTGGGAGGAAGCGTGGGCAGCCTCCTCCTCCCTGATTCATTCTTGGCCCTGTCCCTGGGTTTTGGCGTTGATTTGGGTTTGGTCCAAGATCTGTGAAGATTTGGGCCTGATGGAGCACTTCCTTTTGTGCAGCTTCCTTCCACTGTTCCAGGGTGATAGGGGGGGTTTCTTGATTGAGGATTCGATAAGCAATAGGCCTGCGGAGGCCTCTTTTGAATCTTTCTAGGCTTCCTCTGTCTGCAGGGGTCCAACCTGCTTGATGCAAGTAGTAGTCGAAGGCGGCGATATAGGAGTCAATGTCATTTCCTTGCATTGTTAAGGATACGAGTTTGTTATATGCATCCTGTTCTTTGGCTGTGTCGGTGAAGGCTGCTATGAAGTCTCTTTTGAATTCTGTCCATAGTGCTTCGTCTGTTTGCGCCAGTGGCTGGACCTGGCGTGTGACTTTCTCGTCTAGTGTCACCGCCTGTGTGTCTACCCATCCGTCCACTTTTGGTCCTCTTATAAGGGAGAGTGTGAGGGCCACTCATCAGTAGGGGATCGTGAAAATTTCATTTCCTGAGTTCATGATCTGATAGAGTCTGAATTCTCTTAGGAACGCGTTGCTTCAGCTCCTTGATCCATCAAAAATTGCAGGGGAGTTCCCCTTAAGGGAAGATCCGTTTCCTGGGGCCGCTGCTGCTGCTGGTTGTGTCATTGCCGCTGGAGGTGGAGGTGGCAGTGGAGGTTGTGCAAGGATGGGTGGGGCTGGGGTTGGTACAGTTGCCATGGCGGCAATATTCAGCAGGATAGGTGTGTCCCTTGTTTTGGGTTGCAGTGGGTGTGTTCCTTGAAGTGTCGCGACGTGTTGGAGTCCCTGGCTTAGGAATTCTTCTTGTGGTGTGATGGGTCACGCCGGAGTTGTCGGTCTGGTGACTGATTCGATACTTTGTAGGAGTCTGGTGCTGGCGGGGACTTGTTTGATTGCGGTTTCTGGTGGTGGTGGGGGAATGGTAGATGGTCCAGCTGTGGGGGGATCTTCGTCAATGGGTGTTTGTTCTTCTCTTCTGTTATGACTCCACGGGTCGTTTGTGGCGAAAGTGTAAACCGAGCTACCACAGCACAAGGCAAAGGCAAGCCAAGTGATCTTGAGGCACGTGCAAGGGCAAGCACGTGGTCGACTGAGCTAAGCTGATCACGTGAGGCGTCACGTGATCGTGAGACTAGAGGTAAGACACGTGATGTGACTTGGTCACGTGAATAGCAGGGCAAGCGCCAGACAGAGGGACTACCGATGTGGCTCCCTAAGTGGACACAAGATCAAGTAGAGTCTTTGCAGCAGACTCTAAGCGGCGTGGAGAGGGAAGCAGGAGTGACCCAGGAGGCTTTGGCAATACTCAAGGGGATCTGGCAGACTGGAGGTGGCAAGACTAGTATGGATATTGGACTAAGTCTGAGATGGGGCGTCTCCATCTCAGACGGCTACCTTATATACATGAGGGCTCTTCTATGTATGGTAAGGATCTCTCAGGCGGCGCAGGCTGGCACTGGTTCTAAATATAGTAGCTCCACAGAGTGGAGCGCGAGGCTGTATCATACTGCTCCACATAGGGTGGAGCGTGAGTCTAGGCATAGTGGGGCAAGGTGGGGCAATGAGTCATAAGCTAATAATAGAAGTGGCAACAAGGGGAATCCCTAGGGGAATCCCCGGCATTAGGCGAAGGTGGTCTGGAATGGTCTAGACTGTGGAGTCATACTCCATCAGTGGCGTATCGAGTCATGGCGAGTCACTGTGAGTCATAAGGCATCTATGGAGATCTCCGCCGGAGATCTCCGTCACGGCAAAGTCCGGTATCCTCTTGGCGGAATGCTCTACACCAAGGGCTTGCTCTTGGAAACTCAGGGCAACGGGCCGGCGGCCCGGGCGGCACGGCGGTCCAGGCGGTACTGCGGACCGGTCTGGCTTTTGGCTACGGACGGCGAGGGATGTTGTAACATCTTCCCAGTCCAGCAAATCCGTCGGGTAGCTCGTTGTTTCTTTGCATCCAGTAATAGTTGTCTCTCCAGTGGAGGGCATACCACCGATTGTTGATATATTCTACAGGTAGGTCTCGGGGACCGCCGTCTTCGTATTGCACCCAGTAACACCACCAATTGATGTTAAGTTGTGTAGCTCTCCAGGTGGCGCTCCCTTTGATATGTTGAGGGAGGTCGTCGCTATTTCGGGTTGAGATTTGTACTTCTCCACTAAGAGGGAGTGTGGCGTGAACCGCTGCCAGTTTTGAAGATTCTTCGGTATTCTGCATCTACGGCGTTCCGCAGAATGCTAAGTTCAAGGTTCTTTTGTTCAAGGACTAGGTGATGGAGGCTTTTGTGAGTGTGACAGGTGCGGGAGCAAAACCACACGTGTTGATAGATTCTCCTGTTTAATTCGTACTGTTGCATGTCGACGATTCCTCGTTGAATTAGCAAGTTACGCAGTTGGTTGGATCGGTCCAGTGTTCTGTGCGTCACACAGCCTTTGTGCTGCTTCCTGATACTCCTTGTTTAGTTCGTTGTAGATTGTCAGTAGTTGGCTTGCTTCCCTATCCAGCTGTTGGTGAAGCGACGTCTTGTGTTGTTGGCAGGTGAGATGGCAGTCGACTCGATGGCTCAAGATGCGACTCTCCAATTCGTTCCGGAGCTGGCTGAGTTGCTTCTTTTGCTCACAGAAGTTCTCCACGTGTTGTCGTAGTCTTTCAATATCCAGGGTGGGCAACACCGATAACCAGCAAGGTTGTGATTAAGCTCGACTTGTGTTACAGCTTGACGGGCCGTAGCACAGATAAGTGCGCAAGTACAGATAGTTGCGGGGTCACATGGGACTCAGTTCGCAAGCTAGACCTTTGCAGCAGGTCTAGATCGGCCCTAGAGACGAAGGCGCGTCATGCAGATGCAAGTGGAAAGGCCAAAGATGTCAATTGCGAATCAAGTCGAGCTTAAGGCTCGAGTACTATACAAGGAGGCCTTTTATATGCAGCGCATGGAACATCAGAGAAGCAAAGAGAAGGCTGGACATGTAAGTGGCACAGACAGCTGACCTACTACTAGAAGAGTCTAGAGAGTAAGTCTGGACGATATCGGGGGCGAGAGGGGGTCCAGTGCATAAGTAAGAGAAAGGCAGCAAAAGGGGAGCACATAGCAACATCATGTATCGTACAGTGATGTCATCGGTCATGGGATAAGAAAAATTCAGGCCGGCAGTCCGTCAGTCGAGATCGTAACAACCCTCTTCCCTGGGCATTTTCTCTTCTATTTGTTTGCGTGAATCCATCTCTGTGTTGAAGAGTCTGTCTTGCTTGCTCCTCGCTTGTCGACTTGCCTTACTTGTTCTGGCTCGGCAATCGAACTTTCCCTCTTCCCTTATCTTCATTATTGTCTCTTGAACTTACGGGCATGCCATCTCGCACACTACAACCTGACTGGTTGCCACAAGGCTGTCGAGGTCCTAATGTGTGTCCCTCTCAGGACTGCAGTCACGTTACAGAGGCAAGCCCATTTTGGAAACCTGGTAGTCCTCCGTTTGCCTGGGCGCACTCCACTCTGGGTGCACTCTGCTCTGGGCACACTCCGCTGGGCGCTCTCCACACTAGGAGTGAATTCTTGACCCTGCTGTGCAGCACCCTGCCAAACACATAAAAGAGTTAACTTGGTGATCCAAAACAATCACCCCTGTCATCCCATCCTGCCATACCCCCTGCCATTATCACCCCCCCGGACTTGGAACCCAGTGTGTGCCTGCAAGTGTGATGAGTTGGCTTCTGCACTACTTGTGTGTTGGACTTGGAGAGATGGGGGAAAGAGGTGTGAGTGAATAAATGCCAGTGTGTTCCCATCAGCCCAAATCCCACTTCCCAAAGGCCATTCAAGTGAGAATTGATGTTCGAGATTGGTGGTGATGAACAGATCATGAACTTTGTAAAGTACAGTACAGTACAGTACAACATAACTTATGGCGACAGTTGGTATTGAGTCGATAATAAATAATATGTAATTGCCAATCAATTATCTTTTGTCTGTTATAATTACAGTCGACTATCTCATAATGCATGGGGTTGACTATCTCACATTGCATAGTGACGGACCAGCCAAAATGGCTATGCAGCATGAGATTGTAAATCGGTCCGGACACTATGCAATATGAGATAGTCAACTGTATCACGCCTGTCGTAATTATCACACTTGTCATGCTTATCAGCAGCAGTGATCACGCTTGTCCTTATCACACGCGTCATGATTATCATGCGTGTCATAGGCTACTTATCACTACAGTACTTATCACACTTGTCAAACTTATCAGTAGTGATCACGCCTATCATGCATATCAATGGTGATCATCGTGACTAGTAAACCTGATAACCAGATATTAGGGATTTCTGAAACATGTCAGGTACCGAAAAAGTTGATGCACTTATATGTGATGATATGAACATATCATCACATAATATGCTATTTTCGATTTTTCCGAGGGCGGGCGGCCCGACACGTGGACCTGGCTCCACCATTCGACCGCGGCAACTTTGTGCGCCCTGATTTCCTCAACGCGACATAGATGGATATTTCCCCTCCCCTCGTGCAGTACGAGTCACTAGCTAGTGGTAGCATAGATTTGAAACTGTGACTCAGGTAAAGACGAAAGCAGACACGTTAGGTAAGGCTACTCAGACCGCCCAGGCAAGTCAGACACAATTAAGTAAGACTCAGACGGAGCTCAGACATATTAGGTAAGCTATTCAGACTCGTGTCTCAGACCGGCCTCAGACGAGGCCCGACCGGTTCAGACATTTTGGAATTTCCTGATGCACTGCTGTTGCGATGTTACTTCAAAGGTCGGATTTGCCGTACTCAACGCTATCTTTGGGGGCTCTTGTTGCAAGGGTATTGGGTTGGCCGTGGGGTCCTCCCGAGGCTCCGGTAGCTTAGACGTATCAGAAGTTGGCAATGCGGCACTGACATCAGGAAAACCCACAATGGCTTGGAGTGTCTTAGAGGTCTTGAAGACATCTTTGAGTGCTGGGTAGCTCTTGTGTCAACTTTTTAGCAAGACGAGTAAGAGATTTGGTTTTTTCCAAGAGCTCCAAAATTGAGGTCCGCTTGCCATTGGGTCCCCGGCGATGAGCCCGGCATGCCAGAGACTAGGAGTGCAGCACAGGGTGAGATCAGCGCACCATCGCACACCATCGGGTCTAGGACTCTGAGATGGTTCTTCACTGAGGTTCCTTTGCAACCAACAAAGCTATCCCCTCTGCAATCAGCTAGTCGACCAAGTCGTGTCCGTCCGTCCTTCTCACATTCGGGCAGAGTTCACCTGTCACCGAGTCTGTTGTTGTGTTCTTCATACACTTCTTTACCGATGAAGCGAGCATTTGTAGCACACGCGCGAGTTCGAGGATGAAAGAGAGGAGGTCTCAGAGAGACCAAGACGGGAGTAGGCGGCGAGCTAAGACGAGGTAAAGTCGTTCGCGATCGAAACAAAACCAGAACTAGAAGGGCGAGGTCGACACAGAAACAGAGACAGAGATAGCGACGGCTTCCAGTTGTTCGACCGCGAGCGCGCGACGGCACGACGGCACGGATCATGGCAGCGAGGCTCGAGGGGAGGAAGCTGGAGGGAAAGGGAAATCACGGAGGGATGTTTGAGAACACAGGATAAGTTCAAATAATGCTTCTCTGCCCTTCAGACGGGCTTCTACTATAGCTTATATACATGTGAACGCGTCAGTATATGTCCGTGATTCAGCCAGTACTACGACCAAGAAATATATGAAAGGAGGGGAAGTATGGTTAGTGGTCTGAGGGGTGAGGTGGTCTGTCAAGGGAAACGGCGAAGTAGGGAGAGCGAAGAGACGTCGAGCGCGCGGTCATGAATAGAAACTGAATGAAAGTATGACCGTCCGAACATTTTCCGTGGCGTCGAGCGACGTTAGCGGAGTCGATATAAGTGATCTAAGAAGCATCTGGAGAGAAAGAGACTGGTGGTATGTGTAGTGTTAGAAATGGCGACGTTCTAGAAAATAATCGACTAGGAAGGGGAAAAGAGAAATTGTATCAATGGGGGGCGTACTGTACTGGTCTCTGTTGAGATCCGTCACGCGGCTCCTTTGACGAGGGGGAATTGAGAACGCGTCGATGGTGTTAAAGGGACAGGCCGCGGAACGATGCGACGACGGATCGGTGTCGCGGGCGCTCCGAGGCGTCTCATTCCGAGCGCAGTGGCAAGGCCCACCTTCCACTGACATCTGGAACTTGTTTAATAATGTTGCGGGCCGCTGAACGGGCCCAAGTGACAACCCTTCTGGCCGCGTTGATGTTAATCTACATGGACGTAAGTCTTCAATTGACGAGAGTTTCGTGAAAAAAAAAGCGCACAGATTGAGCAAGTCACATCGTTAGAACCTGCACATATAACTGTGGGCCTATGCACGCCCACGTAAGCATCCCCACCCACAGATCATTACTGCTTTCGCCGAACTCGCCTGCCATTTGGTGGGGTGTCAGGCCCGCCCCCGCGATTGTACTGGCACCACTCCCGCAAGTAACGAGGGTTTGCGGGTTATTGCACGGTATTGACGATTGCTGTCCAAGGCAGGTGCTGGGGATATATATGTTGCGGCATCGTGTCAAGTCCGTGTACCCCAGGTGTGAGATTGACTATCTGTAGGTGTACCTGTGATAGACGCCGTGATTGACCGTAGAGGTTCTGAAGTTCAGCAATTGTCGAACCCCCCCTCCACCTCCGTGCAGCCCCATCCTGGGGCGCCAGCTGCGGATCGCTTCGGGGAAGCGCTCATCGGGCAGCACCAAGTTGTGCAAATTCTCGGGCTCGGCGAAGCGCTTTGCGTGCTCGGGGGGACCTACATGCCGTTGCACCCCGCGCGATAGGGGGACCCGCATCGGAGCACTCTCTGTGGCTCCTGCTCATCCCTGCCCTCCTCTTCATCGGGCCCGTGCAGCCACTCTGCCGTCATCAGTGCCAGATTTGGGGGATTAGTTCTCCTCTTCGCGACAGGGCGGAGGGGCGGCAGCTTGGGCGGATGGCTTGGGCTATGCGTGTGGACAGTCAAATTATGCAGTGAGGGGGGGGATGGTGTTGCCGCTGTGGTGTCATACAGTAGGATGCGGGTCACAAACGGATTGCATGCGGACGGCACTAGGATCAGGAAGATCGGCTGGGAGGGTGGTGCCGATACCGACGCGTTTGGGCTGCTTGTGTCCCCTAA
>QLOS01006594.1:0-13068 GCA_003313725.1 Russula sp. MG48
GTACATTAGTGCTGACGCCAACCGGGGCCTGTCGGCATGAGAATGATAAACCAGGTACTAAGGATACCATTCGTAGACCCACACCATACCCTGGTCCCCGGAGGCTGACATCATGTGCCAATCTACCAGAAGGCCCGTGGATCACCGAGATAAGTTACAACCTGCTTGGCTGAATTGAAACGCCTCGTTTGTGGAACGAGATGGGGTCACAGTTGCCGAGTAACGAAAGGCAGATATAGAATTCGACTGAGGAGAAACATTACAGGGTATACTTGAAGATGAAATTTACGCGAAGATCGGACCTGAGAGGCATGGAAAGAGAGGCCTCGGAGGACGGAGGAAAACGGATGGCAGTGCGGTGAGTAGAACGATACCCGATCCGATGGGAAAGAGAGCTTAGTCATCAAACGGTGCAGTTGCTGCGACTGTATTGATTGACTCGAAGCATCATTTTCTTACTCTTTGCCACTACCACAAGACAATCGTAAACTGCATCTCCCTCTTGTACCCCACAGCTCCAGTATAAAAAGTACGCGGTTCTTCTTTCTACCGCCATTGACTTCCCTCCCCTTCTCCTACAGTACACTTACATTTTCACACATCCTTCTAGTGGCAGATCTTAACATGGCCATCCCATTCAAGGAAGCTCTCCAACGTCTTGAGAACCGTCGCGTCAAGTCTACGCGTCCCCTTATTCCCCCACAAATCCTCCAGGAAGATCTACCGTTGTGTGTCTACTTCCCTCGTACGGTCTCAAGCTTACGCTGACCTGGATATGCAGATCCCTTGGCGCTGCCCAGACTATTCTCGAAGGGCGTAAGGCCACAGAGGCGATCCTCCGCGGCAGCGATGACCGGCTTATTGTCGTTGTCGGGTATGTCGTGCTTTTTTTTTCGTCTATGGCGCTTCCGTCTCAAAATTTTCTGTCAGACCCTGCTCAGTTCATGATGTTGATGCGGCGCTAGAGTATGCACAAAAGTTGAGGGCATATGCCGATACTGCAAAAGACGATCTTCACATCATTATGCGGGTTTACTTCGAGAAGCCTCGTACAACCGTCGGATGGAAAGGTCTTATCAATGACCCCGACATGAACGGCACCTTCCAGATCAACCGCGGACTCCGCATAGCCCGTACCCTCCTCCTTGAGGTCGCAAAGATGGGCCTTCCTTCCGGGTGCGAATTCCTCGATACCATCAGCCCACAGTATACCGCGGACCTTGTCTCATGGGGCGCGATTGGCGCACGTACCACCGAGTCTCAAGTTCACCGTGAGCTCACCTCCGCACTCTCAATGCCCACCGGCTTCAAAAACTCGACGGACGGTGGCGTTGGTGTCGCTATTGACGCATGCCGTGCCGCACGAACCGGGCACGTCTTCTTATCTGTTGGCAAGGAAGGCCTGAGCAGCATCGTCGAGACTGAGGTCAGTGCGGGTTCCTTTTCTAGCTTTGTACCCGAGTTAAATTTTCTAAAGGGCAACCCTGACGTGCACGTAATCCTCCGCGGGGGTTCTAAGGGCCCTAATTACGCTGCCGAATATGTGAGGGACTGCGGCGAGAAGCTCCTCAAGGCCGGGCTCGCACCTAAGATTATGGTTTGTCCTCACTTGCCTTGTTCGCAACTAGTAGACTCACGCGCGCACTGCACAGATTGACTGCAGCCACGGAAACAGCTCGAAGCAGCACCAACGGCAAATAGATGTTGCCGAAGATATCGTGAGTGCTTCCATGACTTTGAGGTGTTAGTATTGTGACCTTGTTTTTTTAGGCACGCCAACTTGAGTCTGGTGACACTGGCTCCTTAATCATGGGTGTCATGATCGAATCAAACCTCGTTGAGGGCCGCCAGGATATTCCGGCTAGTGGTAAATCGATGCTCAAGTATGGCCAGTCAGTGACCGATGCCTGCATATCGTGGGAGTCAACTGTCCCTGTACTCGATCGCCTGCGGGAGGGTGTGCGTGGCCGCAGGAACGCTATCTGGAGAGCAGCACGTGGCCTTGATGCGATTGGCGTTGACGCATAGACCTATTGTTCTTCCCGGGATTGTATCCTATTGTTATACATGCGCTTAGAGGCACGTGTGTAGACTTGTGTTATTTTCTTTTTCAACATCAGTTTGCGACATACATTAGAGCTCTCACCTGATCCCCATATATTTTCCGTAACCTATCACATGATTGTACATCATCTTATCTTATCTGATCAGGCTCGAAAGTGCATTTATTTTCACCCCCGTTCACTTCCGCCCACCTGAGGCCTGAGGGATTAATTCGATCGTTACACGCCACACTACGTCGACCTTTGATCTGGAATGGGAAAGAGCGCAAAGATTCACAAGCGTACGGTACGTTCGTCGGCCTTGCTATGCCGCTCACGTATTCGAACGTTCCTCACGCTTTACTCTCCCCCTCCGTGAATGTGATGCACCCGCTCACAGAAAAAGACCGTCAGCAGCACTTCGACGACGCTCACCACACTGCCACCATCAAGGCCCACGCCAGTAGCAGCAGCAGCATCCGCAACGAAGAAAAAGGCAGCAGGGACGCTCAAGGGACGGGGAAGGGCAAAGAGGGCGCTCTCGGGCACTGCGGGTTCTGGTTCTTCTGGGCCAGTGCTTGGCGGTGCGGACTATGTGGACATCGTGATGGGCAGTCGGAGACGCGAACGGGAGGAGGCGATGAAGCTTCCTCGCGATTCGCCCCCTGCCGATGGTGGCGGGTGAAAAAAAGAAGGTACACACGGTGCTTGCTATCGCTACTGTATGGCTGTCGTGGCGACTCGGGTGCCGTGCTGGTATGTATGGTGCTGTACTGTACTGCACAGTACGTACTACAACAGTAGATGCCTTTTTTCGGCGCTCTGTTTTGTGTTCCGCTGCGACGGGTCACGGACGCCTTCAAGTTGCCGGTCGTATTTGGTGATTGCACGGTAGCCACCGTCAAGGTGTGGTTGATGGTGATGTATGCTGCGGTGCTCCAGGAAGTCCGTGGTGCGGCCCGTGCTTATACCCGGGCCACTCGCATTCGTGCTACGGGAAAAACATAATCCTGCGCTGCGAGACTGGCCGAAAGCCGGAGGGTCACCTCAGTGGTGAACATGTGAATCAACGTAAATCCGAGTGTCATGAAGAGTTGTGACTCTGTGTTCCTATCCACGAGGTGGGTTGCCGAAAGCGTGCTAGTATGAAAGTAAACCTTCAATCAACGAGCACTAGCACTTCATTGGCACTTCATTCATTAATTGAGCTGCAATACAACCATCATCGGCGCCCGAGGAGCGACTGTTCTGTTCCTAGAATATCCAATTTATGAAAGAATAACAGTGATAAGGACCAACGTCTTCAGGTGCACCACGGCGCCCTTGACATATCTACGACCCCATACGTAAACATGGAGTAGTGAGCTATAATGAGCAATGATACAGTACAGTCTATTCATCTCAGATGAATTGAATGCAGGTTCAGAAACCGCAAAACCAGGGCCCAAAGTGAACGAAAGTCCCGACGAAGTAGTGCAATGGTAAGCGAACAAAGGATGTTATGGTACAGTACAGTGCGGGGATCAAACCCCAATTCTGTAGCCGAAAAAACGGCAGCCGCAGGCTTACAAAGAAAGGAGTGTGGGATTGGGGATCATTCCAACAGCACAGCAACACTTCGAGGTCAAAATAGCACAGAATTTTTGCTCCGCGCTCGTCCGCCTTCATCACGGAACGGGGTGGACGGTGCCCTCTTCCTCGATGATGCCTCGTAGCTAGTCATCGTGACAGTCGTGTCATTTTCTGCCACTTGGGGGGACGGCCCCTGGGGTAAGCAATACTTGGGAAAGTCTGTTCAGAGGCGACAAGGGCACGTCGAGTTCCTGGTCACTCCGTTTCTGGCCTAGCAAGCGTCTCCATGGACAAAATGCCTGGGTTGGACGCGATGGGATAGCCGTAGAAGTAGATATAGGAGGAACTGAGAGGGGTGGCGTTCTCGGGGAACCATGGGGCGTCTCCACCTCAGCCTGTCGCTGGGATGCCGCCTCGAGGAGCCCCGCGATATCAAGGTCCACCAGCGAGCGTAAGCTTGTGCCGTTGACAGAATTTCTCGTCCCGGTGCCACCATTCTGACTTGCATTGGATCGATACTTTCCCGACCCCGAATCCGAGGGGATGGAGGGCGACAAAACGGTCGATCGGGTGGACCGCAGTGGGCGAGATCCCGTAGACGGGTTCATGAACAAGTCTGCGGGGTACACTGGGTCTACGGGAACGGGGGGGGTGGATATTCCTGCAGGCGTTCGACAAGATTTAGGGGGTACAGGAGGACCGAGTTGTGGTTTGGGTGTTTGGTAAGTCTGGCTTTGGTTTCGAACGGCCGTGATGAGACCTCCAGCGCGTTTACGCCGTTCGCGGCGGATGGTGATAAGGCCGAGAATGAGGAAGATGAGGGCTATAACAGGTGAAGTAACCGCAATGGCTATCAGTGCAGGTCTAATGGGAGTAAATTAGCCTCGCGACAACTTGCCATCGCAAACGATGCGTACCTGGATAAACCCCTGGCATTATTAGCCCGTACTACTGCTGTAGGCGACGGCGTAGGACTGGCCAAAAGACATTCGCTTGGGCTGAATTCTCCCCCTCCCACTGAGAGCAAGTCCGAAACCTGACGATTTCCCTCACCGTCGTCGAAGAGCAATGCTGCCTGAAATCCTCGGGCAACGCTCATGATGTATGTGAATACATCAATGCCGTCATTTGTGTGGAATGCTACGCTCTGTAGCCTAAATGATAGTGTCGTTGGGACGAAAACTCTTAAGGAAGAACGTTGGGTCAGGGATGGACTGTTCTGAGAGACTCTGAATGGCAAGCACTGGGACACTGTGCTATCCACTAGCTGAAAAGTAGTCGGAGCGGCTGTCTCGGTAGATATACAAGAATAATCGTTGGAGGGCCGGATCTGAATAACTTCAGAAGTAACTGCGGCGCTGTTCCCATCTGCGTCGTCCAACGAGGCCATTAAAGCAACTCCTGCTGGGAGGGGCAGAAAGGTGACATAGGATCCTGAATTGGTGGAGTTATCCCACGCCGATTCGGGAACGGCAAACGCGAGGCGTGTTGAGTTAAAAGGAATGACGGTCAGAACGAGAGGGAGCGCAGGAGGTGTTTGGCCGCCAAAAAACGACACATTAAATGGCCCGCATTGTCGTATGGGTGAATATGCGACGAGCTCGAAGACTGAAAGGGCGGCCCGAGGAGCAAAAGCCAGAAAGCCCACTAGCCCCAGGAAAGCGAGGAGCATGGACAAGCGGATCGAAGGAAAGACAGGATGGGCGAATGGGCCGCGCAACTCCTGGTGAAAGAAATAGAGGAGAGGAGAGGAGAGATAGTGGTCAAGATAATAAAAATAAATTGGGCGGAAAGAACGACCGGTAAATCCTATATTCGCTGTTGCTAGCCCATGTGGAATCCCGTGTGAGTCCATGATGAACTACATTAACTTCAGTTACAGTACTCAGCCAAGTTACAGCAGTAGTAAACACCGCACATATGTGAAATTGTGATTATGTGACCGCGGTGATCATTCAATACAAATGCCGTAACGAAGCATAACTAACTGGAGAGCGCTAGTCATCCTCAGAACAGAGCCTCAATCTCAATTCTACACTCTCCCGATGATGTTCCGTACTCTTTTGACGCGTCGCCCGTTCCCTCTTTCTCACATATTCCGTACATCCTTATCTACCACTGCCCCCATTTCTTTTCCGGAGAGCCATGACTTATTGCCGACCTCACAGTCACCTGTAACGCCCAAACCCCATTTCTTCAATACAGTGTCCACAGCTGGGAAACAGTTGCCCGCATACAGGGTCATAGATGGCGTTGGGAAGGTGATAGAAGGCGCAGAACTACCGGAGGTGTGTCTGAGTGTGGTCCCTTCTCCTTGAAGCCGGAACTTATTGAGATGTTAGCTTGACGAACAACTAGCGCGGGGAATGTTCGTGCTACTTGCTCGTCCAAAAGAAGTATCTCTAAAGGAATTAATAGTTACAAGAACATGGTTCTTCTTCCCATCATTGACAATGTGCTATATAACATTCAGCGTCAGGGCAAGATATCCTTCTATGTACGTATTTTCCCAGCCATTTCATATCTACTCAGCTATCTAATCTAGGGCACCCCTAACTCAGATGACGGCCGTATGCCTAGTCTCTTCACTCCTACGCACGGTAACTCATATCGTATCAGTACGGTGAAGAAGCAGCGATTATTGGAACTGCGGCAGCGCTCCTACCCGACGACGAGTACGTCGCCCTCTCTCTAATACTCTACATTACCAACTGTATACCGTTTTGCACAGAGTACTTGGTAAGCCAAGAGAAAGTCCATATATGTTGAGTACGTTGTTGATTCGTCAACAGGACAATATCGCGAGTTAGGTGTTTTACTATGGCGAGGATGGGGAATCGACGCTGCCATGGCACAGTGCTTTGGAAATGAACAAGACTCGTCAGGCAAGGGTCGGCAGATGCCAGTGGTACATACTTTACCTCTCATTTCTCCTCTAACCCAAGTAATGAACTTCATGAACTTAGCACTGGGGTTCCCCCAAGCACCACTTCCACACAATCTCATCCCCCTTGGGCACACAAATCCCCCAAGCTGCCGGCGTTGCTTACGCGCTTCGACGCGATGCGACCCGGCGGAGTAAAAATTGTGCGGTAGTTTATTTTGGCGAAGGGGCAGCGTCTGAGGGCGACTTCCACGCGGGAATGCTATTCGCTTCTACTATTGCGTCCCCGACCCTTTTTATTGCGCGCAATAACGGATTTGCCATCTCGACGCCGGCCTCGGAGCAGTATTTTGGCGATGGGATAGCGGCCCGAGGCGCTGGTTATGGCATTGACACCATACGCGTTGACGGAAACGACGTGTTGGCTGTACTGAGCGCGACACGAGAAGCGCGTCGCAGGTGTGTCGAAAGTGGTCGAGGCGTGCTTCTCGAGGCAATGACGTATCGGTACGGTCTTCCCTTCCTTCACTTCGCGAGAAATGCGAATTCAGGTCTGAAATTTGCAGAGTCGGTCACCACTCCACATCGGACGACTCGTTTGCCTACCGCGCACGGCAGGAGGTCGAAGATCGTAAGCGCATCGACAACCCCATCGCACGGTATAGGCTCTTCCTCAAGAACCACGGGTGGTGGTCCGACGCGGAGGAGGATGAGCTCAAGGCATCACTCAAGAAGGATGTCATGCGTGCTCTCAGGCATGCCGAGAGCTTGAAACGGCACGAACTCAGAGAAATTTTTTCTGATATGTACGGCGGAGAGGAGCCCCTGAACCTCGTGGGTGTTTCCCCATGCTGCGATTAGCGACCCCTGACATGGCTTTTTGGTTATTACAGAAGGAGCAACGGGAGGAGCTTACCCGACTTCTCAGGAAATACGGGTCCGCATGGGAGCCGTGGAAGGCCGAGTTAAAGAAGTTCAAGGACAACGGTGAGAGTCTCCTCGGACGCTCCGAATGACCGAACACTGGGAATTCGACGATCGATGTACGTAGAGGGACCGGGCGCATGTATGCCACTCTATTTTTGAATCCATAATCGTGTACTTAGGCCGGGGTTTCTGGACCCAATAAAGTGGACCCAATAAAGTGCATATTGTGGTTCCCCCTCCCTTCCCCCATTGATACTCCGACATCTCCCGGCCGCCACCGCTGCGTAAGAACGGCACGGTATCTGCGAAGTTGTGCTACCTTGTCCCTTTATCCGTTCGCCCTGGGTGGCGATTAATGCCGCTGTAACGTAGAAGCAGCGGTATTTCTGGTTGTAAGTAAGCAGGAAGTTTCATGTAAGTGGTTTCTCGTAATGGCTGACCTGGCCAGAAGTCGGCCTGGGGTGTAGCGAACGATCGCAATCGTGATGATGGAATGTTCTTGTTTGGTCACCATCCCGTTGCGCAGCGACCAAAAGTGATTTGCTAAGGAGCTTACTGCGTGTGTTGATAATAGCGTAAAAGGATGGATACGCTCAAGATCACTCGATCGCATCGTACGTAATTAAAAAAACGAAGTGCTTATAACTCAAACCTTGTCCTGAATAAACGCAGATGTACGAAGCAAAAGTCGGCTTGACAGATTACTGCAGGGGCCTGCGGCTACCCCTTGCCGCTACGCGGACATGAGGGGCTCAAATGACACCCTTAAACTTAACGCAGTTTGATATGAATACAAGCGCCGACGGGCATCGGATTACCGTGAGTATTTAGCTTGGCTTGATCACAATGAGAGATAGAATACTGTGTTATGGAACTGATAGGGACAGGGACAGCATCGTGAGGGGGATCTGCGGGGATCATGCTACGGAGGTCCCGCCCGCCAAGGTACCCTGCCCACGCTCTGGGTCTGGCATAAGGTGCACCCTTACGGTAGGACCAACGCGGATGTTCTGCATATTCTGCGGGGTAATGAGTATGTACTGCTTCCCATCAGACGAATTCGCTGTGTCGATCTAGAATCAGGTTTAGCCGGGCTGGGTTCCTAGCGCACTATGAAAGAACGCATACCATCATTTTCATGCTAATGCGGCGATTGACGGCATCCATGAACACGTCGAACTCATCTGGTTCTCCGTAAAATTCGTGAACGTTTAAGGGTGATCATTGGGGCGTACCAAGGCAGCGAATGGGGCTTCCTATTGATTCCCACATAGCTAAAAGCAGGCAAATGGTTGCAAAGGACTTCTCGCCGCCACTGAGCGAACGCGGGTCTTTGTCGCGGTTTACGCCGTGGGCACCGTTCAGGTCATCAGTTTGTACCTAGGTACAGCGTCGGGTGAGCCGATAGTCCTGAGAGTAAAGAGGTTACTGCACCTTCAGCTGCAACGTTCCGTCGTGATGATTGAAAAGAACCTTGCCGAAATACCCGCGGTTTGAAAGATGATACTGAAACACGACCTTGCAACGGAAGGCAATGTGGCGGCGGAAGTCGTGCCATTTCTCCAAGCGGAGACGAAGCGACTGCTTGAGCGCCTATGTTTCATGTCAATGAAAGGCGATAAGGCAAGAATGTCCCGTATTCACCCTGTTAAGGGATGCCATGCTTCTCAGATCCTTTTGTGCGGTCTCAAGTGCAGCTCGCGCTTTATTAACCTCAACCGCCATCTCCTCTACCGATGCGCCTTGTCTGTCAACTTCGAGTGAACACGTGTACCTATACACTAGAATACAACGCACCGCTTCTCGCGCTCTTTCAAAGCAGCCTGGACAGAGTCTAGGTTGCGCTGAACGACTTGTACCTTCCTAGGATTATCAACACGAGCACAGTACTGCTCTGCTTCTCTTGTCCAGTTCTACAAGCCAAGAGTAAAAAGAGGATGCAAATTCAGGAGTATCATTGACTTGCCTCGAACTCTTGTTGGACAATATCCAGCTGCTCCTTTGCGTCCCGGACCTTCTTTTCCTCTTCGAGAAGCTTTTTGGCCCAATGCTGCTGTTGATTCTGGGCGGCGAGTCGCTGTTCAGCAGCCTGCGTAACTTGGGCCTGAAGGCGAGGGGTGAGTAATGCCGATGTGGTGATACAGGGCGCACACGCCAACCTGAGCCTCTTGTCGTCGACCGTCGAACGCTTCAATTTGCTTCTTGATATCATTCAACTCTTTTAGTAGAGGTTCTTGCGCTTTGTCTATTACTGCCTTTTGCTCAGCGATGCTCTTATATTGAGCCATGAGGGACTCTTTTTCAGCAACCATTTCCTACACCAGAAAACGGATAGGCATTAGAAATTTGAAGTTGTGTTGGGAAATACTACCCACCCTCAGTGCTTCGTCGAGGCCAGACGTTTCGACGAGCACGTTATCATTGGCCTCTGTCTGCAGGGAATCGCGGGTAGTCCTCAAATCGTTTAGCTGCCGATGAATATCTCGACATTTACGCTGGAAGCATCTGTGAGGCCAGTCCAGTTGAGTGTAATTAGCCCAAACCGCACATTTTGCGACTCGATCTCGCGTTGGGCCTGCGTGTAGCGATTACGTAATTCGCCGACCCGGGAATTCAGCGTTTGGAGATTTGTCTCTGCGGCCGCCGCCCTTTCCCGCCAGTGTCTGCGATCGAGGGAAGATATGAACTTGGAAACATGATACCATGGTTATAAGAAACAAACCGGAGTTGAGACTCGGCACTCTGATCAGTGAAGAGTAAGTTTCGGGAATCTTTAGCCCTCAATTGTTGCATTGGTTGCGATTGCCCACCACCATCTCTGAGGGAATGGAGTCATTTAGAGGAGGTTGAATGAGGGGTTGGGACACATACCTCCAGCGTTGCACACGCCATAAGTCTGCTGTCAGGCATTGCCCGCCTCCATCGATGCTACTCAATAACTCGTCCGCTGCCCTACGCGTCGGGGCTAGGAGAATTCGTTCAATCTTGGCTTGGTTGATGAGTATGCGAAGCACGTATTCATTAGACACCTGAAAGGTGGGCTATATGAGGGTCTAACTGGGACGAGGGGGAACTTACATCAACTACGCGAAGGATGGTAGGGTACTCAGCCCTGGGCTCCCCAGCACTGTAATCGAAGAGGTCAACCTCGGACACAAATACGGTGGTGTTTGGGCTAGAGATCATCATCAGCACTGAAAACAAAAGAGCAAGCCAATCCACGGACTTTCCGCTCTCCTTTAACAAGCCCTTCAATATCGGAACGTCTCGACCATCCGTAACTGCGAAGGATCCCATGTGGGCACCGAGGACATTCCTCAACAAGTCGGCCCAGACACGATCTTTCACTTTCACGTAGACACCGAGCGGGCCAAGCGGCTTCTCCCCATGCCACCTCGTCCTTCCGATACGCTCCAGAACTTTCTGGAGATCGCGCCCATACGGTGCAAGGGAATTGTTTTGCTGTTCGATGCAACGCTGGATCTGCTCGCGGAACTCCAACACAGAATTTTTCGCAGCCTGGATCTCACGTTCGACCAGATCGCCCTCTGTGCGCAAAGCGTTGGCCTCATTTTTCTTCTCGAGGACTAACGTTTCTGTTTGTTTCAAGTTCGTCTCAGCGGCTTGAACATCGAGTTTGGCCTGCTGCAGGCGCTGGCTCAATTCGTCCTGCTTGGACTGTGAATACTCGGCAATTCTGGCTTTCTCGGCCGCCATTCGGCCTTCCAATTGCTGTATCGCTTCCTTGGTGTGCCTCAGGTTGTCACTAATCGAGCGTTCGTCGGCCTAATAGCATCATAGTAGGTGCTCAGCCCGAGGTAAAAAAAAAAACAACAACATTCGAGCCACGATTTACCTTCAGATCATTGAGCTTCGTCCTATTGGCACGCATGGATTCGCTTAGGGCTTTCTTCTTCTCGATAAGATGGTCGATGTTACCGAGGTTTTCATGCTCCCTCTCGTGCATCTCAACCGCGGCGGTAGCCGCATTGAATTTCTCCTAGGTAACAGAGATGAGCTGATTGAGCTGATTGTAGTCAACACACGTACGTCGGCTTCATCTAAACTGCGTTGGATCTTCGGTATGCGTTGCTCTAGCTTATGCACTTCGGTGGCTTTTCCTGTCACCTCCTGCCAAGAATTCAACGTCAGAGGCGCGGAACGGTGCAGTAGACGACGAACTTCTTGCTTAGTCGCTACATGAGCCCATGCCAGTTCCTTCTTGAGTTCGTCGGCCTTATGCCTCTGCTCTCTAGCTTTGGATGCCTCCTCGAAGCGAGTCAGGACCTCTTTATAGTGGGCTTGGAGGTCTGGGATTGCTTCCTTCTTGCGCATGAGGACCTTGGAAGTTTGGGAGATATTTTCGAGGCATGTCTCGTACTCTTCACTGAGCTGACTAAGTTGGGTACCACGGAGGAAGAACTGTGAACATGTGAGGCTAGGGCCGTGAAAGTGAAAGATACCACGCTTACTTTGTATTTGTCAGATGGGTGGGAGGAGCTCAGAAACTGTCTAGCCGCGTCTAGGTCGCACCGTCAGGTATAGGATATAAAGGACGATCAAATTTCCCTTTAAGTACCCTGTGTGAGGACATTCATGGGATTGTCAACTTGGATGTTCATGTGATCGCAGATGGCAGAAAGCTCTTCACGCTTAGTCGAGATTAGCTTGCCGTCCTTACTCTTGATCTTGTATGACGACGCTCCTTCCTTGGTGAATCGGCGAGTGATTACGATGCTATCCCCAAACAAATCATGCCTATAAGCTTCCTCTCCCTGATTTTTGAGGTGGATCGTTACTTCTGCAGCACTAGCCTCGGTGTAATTTGTCACCAAAGGAAAGGACGTCCAGTTAAAAGCGCACGTACGGTTGACCTTCTCGGATGAACGCTTTTAGACCATTCCCTCGGCCGGTAGATGTTGCCTTGCCGCCCAACGCCACGGTGATTGCTGAAAGGACAGCACTCTTGCCACCTGTACCGCATATTTAAGAGCATCACGCATTCCCAGAGAACTCTACGTACTTCCGTTGTGGCCTATCAGAGCATCATGAACCCGGCAAATACTATAAAATACACTGTTCTACACACCTATAATGAAGTTAATTTGAGGGCCAAATCTGAATTCGAGGCACGGGTGGCACATGAATTGGTGCATCTCAATAGACTCGATAATACCGAACTTCGCAACACCCTATCGAGGCGAGGGTTAGGATAGATGGGCTGAGCGTAGAGTAAACTCACCCCCTGTTGCTTGTTCCTTTGACGTATGGACTCGCGAATGGACTCTTCGTGCTCCTGCTCGAAACGTTGCTGGGCACCCTCATCCTCCTCGGCATGCGTATCTCGCATTGTAGCGATGTCGTCGTCATCATCAACTCGGATATCATTCAAGATGTCATTGTCATCCCTTGCACGCGCCTTTCCTTTCGATTTCGAAGATGGACGGTTCCCTGGTTGGTCTTCAAGGCGAGATCGCTTAGCCTCAGACGGGCTGCCCTCTCTGGCAGCTTGTTCGTCGTCGCTTTCTATTACTGCTCGGCGTTTGACCATGGTGTTAGGGTGCAAGTGTGGATGACGCGACTACAGTGCCTGTCACCACCTCCTCGCACGTGTTCCTGGGACCGGAGTTTTGGGCCAATTCC
>QLOS01006604.1:0-23837 GCA_003313725.1 Russula sp. MG48
ATGGGGCAGTGTTGCATGACAATCAAGCACCCATCTCTCGTCTCTACTTGGCCTGTCCCAACAAGCCGACCCATGTTGGCATTGTGGCTTAAAAGATACCTTCACAGGCTGAATAATCTTCCGCTTTCTCCCCTACTATATGTCATCTTTAGGCCCTCCTCGGCTGGGTAGACTTTCTTCTTAACTTACCAACCTGTCCGCTATTCGTCTCTCTGTCTACCCTAACATGCCGGCCTCGCGTCCTAATCGTTCAGATATCGCTCGTATGTAGGTGTCACTTCAACAGAGACCCATTCTCTTGTGGCATCAGACTAACTTGTCTTCCCAGAGCTGCTCCCCTTGTACGTGTGGTGACTACATTACGGACAGGCACACTCATGTTATCTTTCCCCTTCAGCTTTTTGGAGTCCTTTGGAACTGGTGCTTGTACGGAGTTCTGATAGTCCAGCTTTGTGAGCGTCGCCTTGTCTTTCGCAATACTTATCAGGTTGTTTATGGAAGCAAAGACGTGTATAGCTTCAACTTCCCTGGAGATAAGAAGTTATTCAGGCTACTTGGCACGCAAACTGTTCTTCTACCTCCACATCTCTCACCTGCTGACGGCTCTTATATAGTATATGCTATATTTTTCCTCGAAACATTGCAAACCGCGCTCAGCGGCGCAGACGTTTATTACTGGTTTGTCTCGGGTTACGGTGATCTCAAACACCTCACTGCTCCTTATGCGACTCCCTTCGACGTTCCGATGATCGAAGCTTTGGTGTCATTGACTGTCCAATACTTTTTCGCTTATCGCATATGGGTGCTCAGCGAAAAAACGTCCCGGTGGTTATGCACAAGCATTTGTCTGGTGAGTCCGCCACAACTATGCAATTGTTCGATACTTTTCTTCGTTGTAGTGTTCCACCATTAACGCAGCGGCTGCGTTCACCGGCGGTATCAATGTGAGTCTCGTTAGTTTCGTGCTGCCTTCATTCTTGCTCACAGTAGCAGGCGCACGTCCGTGGTAAATTCACCGGTGGTGGTATACTGAAGTACTCTGCGATGGTAGGTCCACGTTACCCACTCCAAGTCTCCCGCTAATGGCGATGTCACTTAGATATGGCTTATCGGGAACACGATGGCTGACGTCCTTATCGCTTCTGCGATGCTTTATCATGTAAATTTGTCGAATTTCCCTTCAGAGTTATCGTTCGTAACTGACTGTGCTTTGGTTACCCGCAGCTGATAAGCAAACGCAGGGACAAGGGTGGCATTGGTGGTAACCATACGTTGGACAATGCCTTGCCAAGAATTGTGAGATTGACCATCGAGACCAACGTAGTGACGAGCAAGTATACTCTTGATGCCTGCGCGCCACCTCATCTCACGTATATCCAGCCTCTGTCAGTATTATTTCACTTTGTATGGTCCTGATATTACCCGTGGGTGGTTTTCGAGAATCATCGGTTTCGATCTGATTAAACTCTCAACATAGCGCGAGAACTGGTACACATGCCCGTGAGACACTATTCTGCCCTAATCTTCGTCATCTAACTAACTACCTCCCAAGGACGGCCCTTCTTGGAAAGCTGTAAGATTACATTCATTTTTAACACCATATCTGTCTATATGTAGTGTCGATCTCGGCAGATACTCCAACGCGCTTCTCGTCTCGCTCAACAATCGCGTTTCAATCCGTAAAGTGACGACTCGGACTACCGAGGTCACAGTCAGACCTCCCGCTGCGACCTTCGCCATCACTGTCCACTCTGGGGGCAACATGGATACAACAGTTATGAGGCCGCCAGCAACATATGAGGTCCAAAAGCGACGAGGCGCATGGGAGGGTGGTCACTAGTGAGTGGCGCAGCTTTTCCCTTACGGCTATCGTTGACACGAGCTCAACTTGCAGGTATCTCACAGACTTGGATTTAGGTCTTCCTTATAATAGCTTGTACGCATCACTCTCCCTTAAAGTCATCTCATGAGGGCCGGTACGGCAAAGTTTGCTGCTGCTACACAGCAGGCTTGAGTTACATTCCGTTCAATGACTTACCGAATTGTGAGAAGGTCACACGAATTACTTTTTCCAGGCAGATGCGTGGGAGCGATAATGAACAAAACAGAAGGCAGAGGGCGCAAAGTCAGGCCGTGCGATCACCATCCTCTTCAACTTATTCATCGCGTGACTGAAGCGAGCGTAAGTAGCACGCGTGTGAGTTCGAGAGGGATTATGAAGGAACAGTAAGGGAACAGAAGCACAGATAGAAAGAGAGAGAGAGAAGGGGAAAGGGATTCGCGCTGACACGTTTGCTGAACGAGAAGGAAGTCCTATAGTACGGTTATAGCTTTACTTCACTGCCCTTCCGCAGGGCTTCTACTTTAGCTTATCTACAAGTGAGCGTGTCAAGATATTATGACCGAGGCACAAACGAAGAGGGGAAATAATGTTGGTAGCGTAGGGAACGAATTTGGCTTGTCAGAGAAAGCGGTGATGTAGACAGTGTAAGGGACATCGGGCGCGTGGTTATGAGAAACTAGGATACATCTGGAGAAGGGGAACGGATAGGTACCACGGGCGCTCTGAAGCGCCTCATTCCGAGCGCTGCGGCATGTCTTGCCTTACATGACTGCATGCATGCGCGTATGATTTCGGGCTCGGAATCGTCTGGGGTGATATGCGCTTAAGTGATCGCATGGAAAGATGAAGACAGCAAATATCAAGTGGGCGCAGTCAAGACTGGATGCATGCCAATTAAAAGCCAAAACAAAGAAAGCCAGCGACAGAAACTTTGTGTGCGTACCTGCAGAGGCACTCGTTTAGGTTTATGGAGGTAGTGTCAGTGGGGTAGAAGCCCAGGTGCCGCGCCGAGGTGGAGTTCTCTGTGCCGGGAAGGTGGTCTCGTGGACAATCTCGCTATCGATAACGGGAGGAGTCATTTGAGGACGGGGCCGCGGAGGTGGGGATGGTGTGCGCGGTAAAACGAGGTGCCGTATAGATGGGGAGACGACGCGTGAGCGGCGGGCTGGAGCGGGTTCTACGTTCTCAGTCTGTGATGGGAGCTAGCCGGGATGATCCAAGGTGCAGTTGCGCATAGGGCGCAAGTCAAGGAGTGCAGTGGCGACGTCTTCGCGCATTATATAGGAGACTGTGTTTGGTGGGAATGACTTCTTGTATCTTAAAAGAGAGGCACGAGGGGGTGAGGAAGTGTGGATAAATGCTTCTGGAACGGGGGGCGATGGAATATCGGCATGGGCATCTCCTGTACCCAGCGGTGCCAAAGGGGGTGCACGAAGACAGCTGGACGAGAAGATAGTGAAGGCATCATCGCTAGTGAGAACGGGCTCATGCTCTAAGGCATTGTCGCTTTCAAGCCCATTTTAGTTGGACGCGGCTGACCCACGGAGGGCGATCACAGGACCAGCAATCAAATTCGGCTACAGTATAGATAACAACCCTTGCTGATGCCATCGCTATCCATGAAGCGTCGACCGATAGAGGGGCAGTATTCAGTGCCAGATCTGAAGTTGTAATGTTCCCCGGTACCGCTCTATCCAGCATGTTGAACTTGCCAAGTGAGACAGCTCCTCACGCTTCAAAGGATGGACCCCGTCACCAGTGTAGCAGGGTCAGGAAATGGTCTTTGTTGGGTAGTTCGATTCTTTCCCCCCCGGCTGTCGTTCGACCTGATTTACAGATCCCTCCGATTTGTGTTATCTAGTACGGCAAGGCAGGACATCGTTCGATAATGGGCACGATTGACCGGGTATTTATTTTCGTACTGTACTCTTGAGAATGAGAGAGGCTATAGTGCACACGGGGGGAAGATAGACGGGACCAGACACACTCTTCGCCTCTGCTCCAGGAGCTTCGACGACATTACATAATAATCAACTATTATCTTATCTTATCAGAGTCAGGTTGTCGGACAAATCCCAATTGGACAGTACTTTTGCCAACGTCACGGGAGTGATCCGTCCTGCGAGCCATAATACCCATCCCGGGCCACCCTACAAGCCATTGAGCTGTGTGAACTATTATAGTGGAATTATGCATTTATTTTATCGTTGACTCTCTAGCTCTGACGTTTCTTAGTTGGCACTGACCTCGTAGAACTAGCTACTATTCTCCTCACCGCAAGCGTGCGCGGGTCCAAACGTTCAGGTGAGACGCGCGTTGTGTGCGGGCTCGTACGCCTGCTAGTGGGTCCACATACCTTACTTTGCCTTGCTGTCTCATTACAGTTTCGGCTGCGGCCTGCTCATATGCTTGAAACCTCTATATTGCGCGAAAGTATGTATCGTCTCACTATTCATACCAAGTCGTTTGTCTGGTCATACTATTTTCCCGCAGGGCTGTTTTGTATGGCCCTCTTTGGTTTGACACGCGAAGACAGAACCATGCCCTCAGTGCCCTGCATTCCCTCCGCTTCGTTTCCGGGAATCCCGTAATACATCCATATTTCTAGAAGCTGGAGGCTATCCCATCAGCGAAGGCCTGCCGCGGCATATTAGTCTAGGGCGGCCAGCACCCGAGTAACCCGATAAGTAGTGTTTTGCGGATGGGCGAGCAGGCCTGATGCACCTGTAGAATAGCTACCCCTGCCATTGCGCGCGTCTCAGCTCGCTCCTATAAAAGATGCGCTCAGCTCGGGGCCCGCAGATCGTCCTCCGATGGGGCAGAGTAGCTCGAGCGGGAGCCTTGAACAACCGATTTCCCTACAGTTTGGCTAGGAAACGCACGGACCTTCGTGGCTTGACCCCACCCCACCCTCTCCATGCGTGCGTGGCGTCACCGCGTACGGTCGCACCACGACCACTGAAGCGGCATCTAAGTCCACAACCGAATCAAAGCACGTGAAACGGCGCGTTCCTTGTTCTCCTACCTGAAATTTTACCGGCGCATGGCGTCATGGGGGCCGGTCAAGGTGCATCATGATTTGTACAGTGGGTGGACGGCCCTGGAAGTCCGTCCCACGAACGGGAAGCTGGCCCAACCCGATGCTACAGCTTGAGCATGTGTAACGCGTGCAGGCCTACAACGCGGTAGTATTACTGCATCTCGGTCTTTCTGCCCTCATATGGCCAACTTAGCACCGGTTTACAGCACGGTTGCTACGCTCGCTGAAGTCGAGGTGATCTGCGGCCGGACGGAGCCAAAGGAGAAATGTTCGAAGAGAAAGTTATTGAGTGCAGACCATTTCCGACGACATTCCGCGCGTGTTTTCATGAAGCACCTCGACGCGGCGCCCCATTTCTGGCTCCGACGAACAAGGAGCGCCACGAGACCAGCATCAACTGAAGGTAATACTATTTCATATTCACCTGGCATAATCCCCGTCCCATATCCTCCATACTAGCCAGGTGCCTCCCCTGGGGGTGATACAGTGAACGGCACCTACATGGCCGGTTATTATCTTTCAGTAGCTAGCTTTAGGCCGGTGCGCAGGTGGCCCATGCTCTCCCCGTTTCTTTGGCGCCGGCAACATCTACTATGTGACTAACCCACATCCTTCCCCAATGTCCTGTTTCACGGCAATCAAACAACCATCTTTCATCTCGACCTACCCTGGTATAACAACGCACACCTTATCATTCTTGGTCAACCAGTCAATTGGTTTAATTGTTTGACTCGGGGCTTGGGAGGTAACACCAGGCCGGCGCCAATCCTCAGGTTGGTTCCTACCTTGTGGCTCGGATTCCTCGGGGGACATCTTCAAATGCTGAGTCATCCTCCGCTTCATCCCTACTATATGTCGACACTCGCGAAGCCCCCCTCTTGGTCGGGTAGACCTATCTCTAGCTCACCAAATTGTCCGCCGCTCTGTCCGCCATCACATGTCGGCTTTGCCCCCTGTTCCTCCAGATATCGCTCGTATGTAAGTGTCCTTTCTTCCGAGACCTCTGTTCACGTAGCATCGAACTTACTTCTCTCAGAGCTGCTCCCGTTGTACGTGTGGTGACTAGACCTTATAGACAGCGCACCCACACTTTTTCTCCCCTTCAGCTTTTTGGAGCAATCTGGAACTGGTGCCTGTACGGAGTTCTGGTAGTCCAGCTTTGTGAGAATCACGTTCTCCCTCACAATACCTGTGAGGTTGTTGATCGGACTGGAAAGACGTGTATAGCTACAACTTCCCTGATGATAGGAGGTTTCTCAAGCTACTTGGCATGCAAACTATTCTTCCGCCTCCACGACTCTTACAACTGACCGTTCTCATAGTTTATACTATCTTTTTCCTCGAAACATTGCAAACCGCACTCAGCGGTGCAGACCTCTATTACTGGTTTGTCTCGGGCTACGGTGATGTAAGACACCTTACCAATCCGTATGCGTCTGCTTTCGACGGTCCAATGATCGAATCTTTGGTGTCGTTGAGCGTTCAATACTTTTTCGCTTATCGCATTTGGGTGCTTAGCCTGGAAAAATCCCGGTGGTTATGCTTGATCATCTGTCTTGTGGGTTGATCACAAAATGTGCTGCTGCTTGATACACATTTTCGTTGCAGTGCTCCACCATTGACGCAGCAGCTGCGTTCACCGGCTCCATCTATGTAAGTCTCGTCAGTTTCATGCTGCCTTCACTCTTACTCATCTTAGTAGACTCATGTCCATGGTAAATTTGCCAGTGGTAGAGCACTGATGTCCATGGCGATGGTAGAGCATCGTACTTACCAACTTAACTCTCTGGCTAATAACGATGTCGTTTAGACTTGGCTTATTGGGAACACGATGGCCGACATCCTTATCGCTGCTGCGATGCTTTATCACGTAAATATGTGTATTTCAATGGGTCGTTCGGAACTGACTGTGCTTTCATTGCCCGTAGCTGGCAAGAAGACGCGTGGCCAGGAATGGCCTTGGTAGTGACCATGCCTTGTTGAGAATTGTGAGATTGACCATCGAGACCAACATAATGACGAGCAAGTATATTCTTGATTCCACCGCGCCAACTGGTCTCACACACGTTCAGCCACTGTGGGAATTGTTTCACTTTTAATGGTTGCAATATTTCCTGTGGGTGTTTCTCGAGACTTGTCCGTTTCCGAGCTGATCGCGCGTCAATATAGCAAGAGAACTGGTTCGTATGCCCGTAAGACTCTCCTTCCGTCCTAATCTTCGTCCTCTGACTGTCTACTTCGCAAGAACGGCCATTGTTGGAAAACTGTAAGATCTTTTCTACATGCGTGCATGTATATAGTGACGATTTCGGCAGATACTCGAACACACTTCTCGTCTCGCTCAATAATCGCATCTCAATCCGTGAAACGGCGGCCAACGCGGGGGTGGTAATCGAATCTCCTGGCGTGACCCTCCCTGTTACCCCCGGCTCCCAGGACAGCGTGGATTCGATGATTCCGATGCCACCAACTGCACATAAGAGAGGATCACTGGCAGACAGCGAGAAGCACGAGAGAATAGTCGTTGGTGAGTGGCGTAGCTTTTCCCGACGTCTATGGTTAACGCGCGTTCAACTTGCAGATATTACATGATTTTGATTTGGGTCTTCTGTATGCATTACAAAGAGTTTATGATCGATACATGGTTGACACTAGGATGCGTAACGGCCGATGCTACATATTCTGGTTGCATGCTATCGGCGAGAAATGCTTCCGTTAAAATCTGTTCAGCGACGCCCCGTTCCGAGCCCGCGAGATGAACGCACTGAGTTCTTTTTTCCGGAAAGACGCGTGAGAACAATGGCCTCGATGTTAACAATGGCAAAAGGAAGGCGGCGGACGCCGCGTTCCGTTCTGGTTGCAAGCATTCTCTCACACGCTCCCTCCAGAACCCCTGCTGGGATCTTGAGAAAGCCTTTCACGCTATTAGAAGATGGACACGTTCAGGAGTCGGCCAGAGTCAGAAGAGGGTCTTTGATGAGTAGTACGACTCTTCTTTCCCTGCTGGCTATCGTTCGACCTGGTTTATAGATATCCCATGATTTCCGTTATCCACGGCAAGGCAAGACATAAGTCAATAACAGGCACGAATTGACCCACTTAATTGGTTTAGTACAGTACACTTGTCAACGCTGCGCAGTAATGATCCTCCAGCTATCGTACTAGTCACCACTCACAACTCATTGAGTACTGCGTACTACTCCAAGTCTGCAAGTTAGAGGCTCGTTCTTCGCTGCATGGATGCTATTGCATGCGACGAAAGTCCGCATGATGATTCAAAACGGCAAGATAAGTCGTGCCTTGCGAAATGAGCGTAGCGGACCTGGAGCGCCCAGGGCCTTGAAGAACTAGATTCCCCTGCGGCTCGGCTATGAGGCACATCGCTCGTTATAACTTACTGTAGTTTGACATCACCTTCATCCTCTCGGTAGACGACGTCACTGTGCACAGCTGCGCTACGATTACCGAAGTCAATCCCAATCTACAACTACAGTATATCGAACCACACGCGTTGGGATCATACTCCAACTCCTGGGGCTTCACCGGCGTATGGGGTACCCTGGACACAATCCGGAAGTGGGAAACGCTGCCAGCACCCCACAACCGCGGACCTGTCACCACCGAATTCCGGGGCTTGAGTACGTACAACACCTGTCGCAGGCCAGTACCCTTTCGCAAGGCGGCATGCGCCCATACAACTTGACAATACTGAACAACTGCGTCTCGGTCCTAAATGGGTTGATGGCGTCAGCGCGTTTGTTTTAAAATGGCTAGTACTGTACCAACTCATCGAGGCCGAGGTGATCGGCGGCCGGAGCTAACAGAAGGACCCAGGTTATGGTACAGGAGAGTGCAGAACACCATTCCCCTTTCACGTTTATGCTGCAGCACCGGTACAACTTGGAATTAAGTTTGGACCCACCAGAGTAGGCGACTTTACTTGAGACTGAGTGCGTGCAATATCCGCTGCAGGGGCTCGTGTCTCCAATACTCTAACGTTAGGAATTTAACAGCTCCCAACTCAAGCATCGAAAGTATTTGCCTGCTAGTCTGGGATCGTTGATCCCGGCGATCCCTTTGTCTCCGACGAACGAGGAGCGCCACGACACCACACTATGAACGAGAAAGGGTATTTCATATTCTGCGCTGTCGTTGTCCCACGAAATCACTGGCAAGATCAGAGGTTACCCGAGGGTGTTATAGGGAACGATATCTACGTGAACTCGAAGTTTGCGGGCTGTTGGTTTTCAGATGCTGGCTTAGGGCTGGTGCATAAGTGTACACGATTCGGCGCTGGCAACAATCAGCTCCACATCACTTGTCAACGCCCGTGCAATGCACGATCGACGATTTGTGAATATCAAACCGCCAAATTTCGTATTTACCGCATTAGGGCCGATCAATCTTGGTCCATACGATCTCTGTTTGATCTGGTGCTCGGGGGCCCTAAAAGGAAAGAGCTTAAGAGCCAACCATTCACGGATCAATCTATGCATATTACGTAGCTCCGCTACGCCTGGACGACATCGGTGCTGAGTCATCGTCCGCCTCGTATGTCATGGAGCCGACACTTGCAATGCCCTCCTCTTGGCTGGGTAGACTTATTTTCTTAACTCACGGAGTTGTTCACTGTTCTCCCTGTCCGCCATAACATGTCGGCATTGTCTCCTACTCCTCCACACGTCGCCCCCATGTAAGTGTCGTTACGTCCGAGACACGTTCTCTTGAAGGATAGGACTAATTTCTCTTCCCAGAGTTGCCCCTCTAGTATGTGTGGAGACCCTCACGGAATCGCCAGGCCCACTGACACCTTTTCTCTCCTTAGCTTTTGGGACATCTTTGGAACTGGTGCTTGTTCGGGGTTTTGGTGGTCCAGCTCTGTAAGCCTCGTCTCCTCTCTCGTGACACTGGTCTGTTTGTTCATCATACCCCAAAGACGTGTATAGTTACAACTTCCCACAAGACAAGGCGCTTCTCAAGCTATTCGGTATGCAAACATTCCCTCCCCTTTCTCATGTTCTGACAACTTTCATGTAGTATATGCTATATTTCTACTCGAAACATTGCAAACAGCGCTCAGTGGTGCAGACCTCTATTACTGGTTCATCTCTGGCTATGGTAATCTAGCGCGCCTCACCTCACCTCACTTGTCTGCCTTCGACGTGCCGATTATCGAATCGGTGGTGTCCTTAGGCGTCCAATTCTTTTTCGCTTATCGCATTTGGGTGCTCAGCCTGAAAAAGTCCCGATGGTTATGCCTGGTCATCTGTCTAGTGAGTCGTTAGAAAAGTGTCGTCATTTAGTACTTTTCTTCTTCGCAGTGCTCTATCATTAACGCAGCAGCTGCGTTCACTAGTGGTGTTTATGTATGTGTCGTTCGTTTAATATCACTTTCATTCCTACTCACTGTAGCAGTTGCAAATCCTTGGTAGGATGACTCGTAACGGGAAACTCAAGGCCATTGCTATGGTAGGCCATCTTACGAAGCTACTCACCTAAGAGCCTGGCTAATGGCGATGTCACTTAGACTTGGCTTATTGGGAACGCGTTGGCTGACATCCTTATCGCTGCCGCGATGTTTTATCACGTAAATATAGGATATATCCCTTCAGAGCCGGTAGTTCGAAACTGACTGTGCTTTGGTTGCCCGCAGCTGGCAAGACGCAAGAACAGGGATAGCCTTTTCGATGACCATGCCCTGCTGAGAATCGTGAGATTAACCATCGAGACCAACATAATGACAGGCAAGTATGTTCTTGATTCTCGCGCGCCAACTTGTCTCACGCACGTCCAGCCTTCGTAGGAATTGTTTCGCTTTTGATGCTCGTGATATTTCCCGTGGGTGTTTCTCGAGACTTGTCCGGTTCCAAGCTGATCGCCCCTCAACATAGCGCGAGAACTGGTACACGTGCCTGTAGGACTCTGCTTCTACCCTAATCTTTGCCATCTTACTATCTACCCCCTAAGAACGGCCATTCTTGGAAAACTGTAAGATTGTTGCTACTTCTTACGTCACATCCGTGTATATATAGTGACGATTTTGGCAGATACTCCAACACACTTCTAGTCTCACTCAACAACCGCGTTTCAATCCGTGAAGCGGCAGCCAGCAAGGGAGAGACAAGCAGATCTCCTCGCATGACGTTCGCAATCACCGTCCGCTCCGAGAGCAGCACGGATTCGGTGATTCCGCGGCCACCAGCTGCATATAAGGCAGGATCACTAGCAGACAGCGGGACGGATAAGAGGGTGGTCGTTGGTAAGTTGTGCGGCCTTTTATTATGCCTATGGATTACACGAGCTCAACTTGCAGATATTACATGATTTGGATTTGGGCCTTCCTTCTATCGGTTTGTATTTATCACGAGGGGGTTGTAGTTAGGACTGTACATGGTAGACGCTACGATGCGTAATAACTGATGCTATATATTGCCCGTCTGCGTTGCACGTTGGATGCGTTGCACGTTGGATGTATGCTACCATCGAGAGATGCGTCCTTTCACTTTACCTCACGAAGGCTAATATGATAAAGTCTGCCGCTGCTACTAGTACGTAACAATACTACCGTGACGTTCGAGTTACACTGTCCAGCGACGCCGCGACTGGGATTCTCTGCAAGCGGTGAGAAGAACGCATTGAGTCATCATTTCCAAGGAGACGCGTCAGTGCTGATCCTCGATAATAACAAAAACGGAAGGCAGCGTACTCCAGGTTCAGGTTGCAAGCGCCGACAACTGCAGTACAATCTACAAGTAACTGCTAGCTGAGCCCCCCATATTAGTCTCTCCTTCATGTCGGATGTGCAACTGCACACGACGCATCAGTGGGCAACCGTAGGGCACCAGACCAGCTGGACCGATTCGAATCACCGTGTGACACCTCCCCCATCCTCGTGCTCAGTACGCTTTCTACTTCTGTTCAATTGATTTCCGCTCGTTCCTATGGACATATTTATCGTACGAATCTCAGTGCTGTCGTACCTCATTCTTTCTCCCGAGGACTGAGGTTAGTAGTTGCTTCGTTCTTTCTCAGTACCAAATATGTACTTAGTAGTGATCGCCACCCCCTGCACTCTAAACCTAAAGTCTGAGTTGCAGATTGATCGTGGTGTGAACCTTACCTTCGAACAACGTTCCTAATCATGATTAAGATGATCTCCCGAGGCTAACAACCTTGAAAGTCAAATGCCCAGCGGCCGCCGCACCCATTCACGGTCACGTTCCTTACAAATGTCTTTGTCATCATAATCACTCCACAGCCTGAGTATCTCACTCCCGGGCACTCCTTCCCGCACTCGACAAACCTCATTCACCTACAGAGGCAACACCTTTCCATCGTTACTTTATGCATCTGTTTTCGAGTTTGTACCGGAGACGTCGCATCCCCGGATCTGATGGCCCCAGGCAGTGTCCCTAAGACCCGGATGGGGGACAGTTTCAACTCCCGGGGGGATTCAGACCAACTTGAAGCGATGAATTGGCAGTGTATGTCGTCACAGTAACCAAAGCTACGGCAGCTAGCACAACGGTTGCCATGAACCACCGCCTTGTCATTTTCCAGGGAGCTCGGGGGTCTGGGCGCTTGGCCGTGGTGGCTGCCATGTCATTCTGGCTGGGGGTTCAAGTAGACCATAAGGAGACTCGGTTTATCCGAACGCCACGTATTGGAAGCAAGGACGGCAGACTTATTTGCTGATACAGTGCCACGTAGGTTCAAATAAAAGTGAAAAAATAAATTCGGCTAATCTGCCCCTGCCTGCCGTGATAGCCTCGTCAAGGAGAATCAACATCAAGGAGATGTTACAAGTATGCGCTTATCACCTAGCTAGAATTATGACGCTTCCACATGACCTGTTGGTTCT
This sequence comes from Russula sp. MG48, assembly GCA_003313725.1. Classification (NCBI taxonomy): domain Eukaryota; kingdom Fungi; phylum Basidiomycota; class Agaricomycetes; order Russulales; family Russulaceae; genus Russula; species Russula sp. MG48. The sequence continues at coordinate 12,745 of QLOS01006604.1, forward strand.
TACACATCATTTATCTCACGGGCTGGAGGAAAGTCTTTGTTTTTCTTTGATTCCGAGTCTGCGCCTGCGTACTACGGAGCTCCATATCTTGCAAGGCAGCCTACTCGTAGTCTAACTTCTCAGGTAAAGTACATATTTCCGCCCGTGGTCTAAATGAACGGAAAGCCCGAGGTACGCTCATGTGTTTGATCTACGCTCGTGATCTGTGTCGGAGAAAGCGTCCGCCGCAAGCCGCAGCTGACATGTACGCACGCTGGCTTGTTCTTTCTTCATTACTCCATTTGCTCGGATCGTCACAGTGACCTGGACCACAGGATTGAGGCAGAGTCTTTTAATTTGGACAGCTCGCAGACCTTATATCAGCTGCGCGACATAGATGTACCTCAAGCACAGACACTAGTCAGATCCCTAATCTGGACGTCCGAGGTTGGCTGTCGTATATCAGGTAGTTTGAAGAAGGGATCAGCTCCATCCGTTCCGACTCTACCGCGGAGCATGGAGTGATTGAATAGTCATTAGAAGGCGGTGCTTTTTCACGGTCCAGTTCTACCTTATCCATATTTTAGGATGCATAATCTAATCAGCCGAAGGTGACAGGGTGTACCATGTGGTCAGCGCGTAATCGGCTTCTATTACCAGTCCTGTTCGGGTATAGCCTCCGAGTCTGACTGCTGCGTGTACACTCCTGCGTTGCGTGTAAGATAGAGAGGACTCGCATGACAGCAACCACTCGACATTCTCATGAACCGTTTATTGAGTACGGTCTATGTTTCTGGGCAGGATGTCTCCGCCTCGCCTCGTTTCCCCTGGAGTTGGCCAATCATGGAAAGTCCATTAGCGCTCGCTATCATTGGCCTGCGAATTACAGTCAGCGAAGGAATCATCACCAACACCGAGGAGCCAACGCTCAGGAACTATCCGCCTGTATCGCGATCGATTATGCCCTTTTGGGTTGATTCAGTCCCTGCTATATCTGTCAGCTCAAACCTGGCACCCACAAGCCCCACCTTTTGACCTTGGTTCCTGACCTTTTGAGCGGTGCCTCGTACGCTCATTCTCGATCCGGTAGATCATGTCGACTTCGCCTCCACTCCCTGCAGACGTCGCTGAGATGTAAGTTGTATTATTGTATCTGGCACACCTTCCAACTTAAACGTCTGACCCACCCATTCCTTCAGCGCTGCGCCCCTTGTACGTGCCATTATTCGCCTACACCCTGTCCGTGTTGTTTACATTTCTCTGCTCAGCTTCTGGGGCCCATTTGGAATTGGACATTGTATGGAGTTTTGATCGTCCAGTTATGTGAGCTTGCCATCACATTTTCCCGCAAACCTATCTTCCTTGCTCATCACATAGTCAAGATGTGTACATCTACAACTTCCAAGAAGATAGGAAACTCCTCAAGCTACTGGGTATGGAATCTTTTCGTCAATTATTTTTTGGTTCTCCTCAATGACAAGTGGTACAAAGTATACGCCGTATTTTTACTGGAAACATTACAGACAGCACTCAGTGGCGCGGACCTGTACTACTGGTTCGTCTCTGGCTTCGGAAATGTGGACCACCTCAACGATCCCTATATGTCGGCGTTCGACGTGCCGATCATTGGATCCATTGTTTCACTGACGGTCCAATTCTTCTTCGCGTATCGTGTCTGGGTTCTTAGTGCGAAGAAATCCTGGTTGTTATGCCTGATTATCTGTGTCGTAAGTCGATCACACAATTCTGACCCGAATTCCGCAAACCATAGTTTTACATTAATTGCAGTTCTCTACTGTTGATGCAACAGCAGCATTTGCTGGGGGTATCTATGTAGGCCCCTTCCGTCACATGTTTTCATCCCGACTCACATCAACAGACGCATGTACTCGGGAAGTATCCTAGCGGGCGGACGCTGAAGATCCTTGCATTGGTAGGGCAATCTTATCTGCAAGTCATCTACCTTTAGCTAAATATGACGTCGTTAGACCTGGCTCACTGGAAACACTGTGGCCGACGCCCTGATCACTGCTGCGATGCTCTACCACGTAAATATGACGCACTACGTCTGGAGGGAACTTTGACTGACAATTCTTTCAACCACTCACAGTTGACAAGGAGACGCAATGCCGGGGATGGATACTTCAGTGGCCATGCGTTATCGAGAATCGTGCGATTGACGGTTGAGACCAACTTATTGACAAGTATGTGTGCTCTCGATTTTGGTTGCGATGCTCAATGTATGAACTTTTAGCCACCAATGGAGTCATAGCGTTGTTGGTGGTTGCCATATTCCCCGTGCGTGGTTTCTACACTGTGCGTTCTGCGACTGATCTGGTATATCGACATAGGACAAGAATTGGTTCGTTTGCCCGTAAGTCTCAATTTACCTCCATTTCCATCCCACCATTTGCTTTATCGTTTATCAGGACTGCTATCCTTGGGAAACTGTCAGACCACCATTGCTTCGTAAAATTTGCAGCGCTGATATTAGGCAAATGTTGGCATAGATACTCTAATACGCTCCTTGTTTCGCTCAACAACCGCATCTCTATTCGCGAGGCGTCGACCGGCCGAGGGGCAGTACCCAGAGCTGGACCTCAAGCTGTCACATTCCCCCCCTCCAGAGTCGCTGCGGAGGCCGCGCAGGTTGAACCTGAGAAAGTCTCTCACGCTTTCAGGGGATCGACGCCTTCAAGAGTGGGCCAAAGTCTGGAGAAGGTCTTTGGTAAGCGGTGTGACTCTTCTTCTCTTCTGGCTATCGTTCAACCGGTTTATAGAAATCTCGTGATTGTGTTATCTACGGCAGTGCAGGACATCACTCATCACAGTAACTTAATAGACCCGAGATGACCGACGATTCATTTTAACAGTACATTTGTCAACTATCGCGGAAATGACCCTGCGAGCTATTACTCACTTCACCCCCCCACAAGTCATTACATAGTGTACACTGCCCCGCGCCTACAAGTTAGAGGCTTACTGATTACTACAAGAATTTTATTTCACGTGGGGAGACCCCGCCTAATGATCCTAAGCGCCTAGCATACTTGATACGTAGTGCTCTGGGAGTGCAGCGGGCTTGGAGCGCCTGTGAGCTCGCCGCGCCCACGTGCGTCTCATCTCGCTCCGAAAATATGCCCCCAGTCTGGGAACCGTAGACCATCATCCTTCCATGAGGCTCCCGGACAGGCAGAAATCTTGAACAATTAGTTTCCCTGCTGCTCGGCTGGGACGCACCACTGCTGTCCCCGCGCGCACGCAACGCCGCTGTGCACGGAAAAATGACTGCCGAAGTGGGATCAGAGGGCCATCAGGAAAAACTTCCAACGCTAATCGGCGGAACATGGGCAATAACGGCGATAATCGGGCTAGTTAACGGGGGGGAAGCCAATTTAGCGTTCAATTATCTAAGATTATCCCGGAGATGTTTTGTTGGTACGCGGGATGCCTGAGTCGGTATGATTCGGAAGTGGGGACGTTGCAAACGTCCCACGAACGGAGGTCGCCACCACCGAAACTCAAGCCCGGGCATGTGCGACGGTGTGTCGCAGAGGCGTCATGATGCGCTCCTACGAGTACGGTTGCGTTTCACAATGTGTTGGTGGCGTCTGTTTTCAATGGCCACTTTGCGCCAAAGGCGAGAGGAGAAACGTGCTCGGTTGGGGGGCCGGGCTCTGTAAAAAAAAAAGGTTAGTCAAAGGTTGGTCAGTAAGGGGAAATTAATCAGTGCGACTTAGCAATGCATACTAGGACTCGAGCGCCTATTGCCGTTTATCGAAAAAATTGACTACCGGTTTTACAGAGGGTTGGCCACTGTTTCCGTGTCGTATCTAAGCGCTCGGGCTACCGTCAGATTTGTCCAGCCAGGGCAGGTGGTGACTATACGGAGTGCTTGCACCCACAAATATCAAATCTATCCAGAAGGAAGGTGAGCACCTAAGGTCCTGTGGGCAGTATGGTCTCATTTTTTCAAGGCCTACATAATAGCCTAAGGCTTCCAACTCGGCATCAGAATATTTGCCCGATTGTCAATGACGCGGCCAGTCTCGGACTCTGCCGATCGGACTCGGAACAAGGAGTACGTACTACGGGTTAGCGAGGGCGGTTATTTCATGTTTGCGGCATGATCTCTATCACTGGCAAGACCAAGATGTTTACGCCCCCTTCGTCTTAGCCTAGTGCCACCCCCGAGGGTGATACAGTGAACTATATACGTGGACTCGAACTTTGCAGGCTGTTATCTTCCAGAAGCTAGCTTCAGGTCGATGCGTAGGTGGCACACGCTACCTGCTTCTCTTGGCACTGGCACTGGCAACCTCCGGTCCTACACCATTTGTCAAGCTTGAATATGTCAGTACTAAATGGCTATATCTCTTCAAGTTCGAGGTCTAACCTTAGCCCGGCGCAACAGCGCACACCGAAACATGATTGCTAATCATACAGTCGGTCTCTTGATTCAAAGCCTTAACTCCTGCTCATAGTATTGGCCTTGTGCTTGGAAAGATATTTATGACATCGTCCTGTCGGGGATGATTAGACACTCGTGAGATCTTCCTCTCGGGTAGGCCTATCTACTCAACTCACCAATTCGTACGCGGTTCGCTCTGTCCACTATAACATGCCGGCCTTGCCTCCGATTCCTGCAGACATTTCCCGTGTGTAAGTGTCATTTCGTCGGAGATCCATTCCCACGTGGCATAGGACTTACTTCTCATCCCCAGAACCGCGCCCCTTGTACGTGTGCTACCTCTCACCTTGTCAGCGAGCGCACCCACGCTTTCTCTCACCTTTAGCTTTTTGGAGTTGTTTTCAACTGGTGCTTGTTCGGCGTTCTACTAGTTCAGCTCTGTGAGCATCGTCTTGTCTCTTACAATACTTGTCAGGTTATTTATCGGACCGTAAAGACGTGTATAGCTACAACTTCCCCGAAGATAAGAGGTTTCTCAAGCTACTCGGCATGCCAACTATTCTTCCACCTCCACCTGTCACCCTCTGACGGTTCTCTTATAGTATATGGTGTATTTTTCCTCGAAATTTTGCAAACGGCGCTCTCTGGTGCAGACCTCTATTACTGGTTTATCTCGGGCTACGGTAATCTAAGACATCTCACCCATCCTTATGCGACCCCCTTCGACGTTCTGATTATCGAGTCTTTGGTGTCCTTGAGCGTCCAATTCTTTTTCGCTTATCGCATTTGGGTTCTCAGCTTGAAAAAGCCCTGGTGGTTATGCCTGATCATCTGTCTGGTGAGTCCGTCAAAATTGTGCTGCTGTTCGATACTTTTACTTCGTTGCAGTGCTCCACCATGGATACAGTAGCTGCGTTCATCGGCGGTATCAATGTAAGTGTCGTCAGTTCCATGCTGCCTTCATTCTCACTCTTAGTAGGCCTATAAACACAATAAATTTGCGAGTGGCAAAACACTGAAATCCATTGCGATGGTAGGGCAGCATTCTTACTAGACAACTCTCTGGCCAATGGCTATGTCACGTAGATTTGGCTGATCGGGAACACGACGGCCGACATCCTTATCGCTGCTGCGATGCTTTATCACGTATATGTGACGTTCCCTTCAGAGTTTATCGTTCGTAACTGATTGTACTTTGGTTTCCCGCAGCTAATAAGAAGACGCAGGGCCAGGGATGGTCTTGGCAGTGATCATATATTGGACTATGCCTTGCCGAAAATCGTGAGTTTGACCATCGAGACCAACGTAATGACGAGTAAGTATACAATACTACTCCCGATGCCTGCGCGTCAACTCATCTCACGTACGTTCAGCCTCGGTGGGAATTATTTCACTTTTGATGGTCATGATATTTCCCGTGAGTGATTCTCGAGAATTGTCGGTTCCGATCTGATCGCACGTCAACATAGCGTGAGAACTGGTACGCATGCCCGTAAGACACTGTTTCTGCCCTAATGTTCATCATCTAACTCTATTTACGTACAAAGAACGGCCATTCTTGGAAAACTGTAAGATTACTGCCATCTGTTTACAACGCATCTGCGTATATACAGTGACGTTTTCGGCAGATACTCGAACACACTTCTCGTCTCGCTGAATAATCGCATTTCGATACGTGAAGCGGCGGCCACCAAAGAGGTGTCGATCAAATCCCCAGCCGTGACCTTCGCCGTCACTCCCGTCTCCGACGACAGCACGGACACAATAGCCATGAAGCCGCCAGCTGCACATAAGACAATGTCTCTAGCAAACAACGAGTGGGATGAGAGGGTGGCCGTCCATCAGTGACGTGGCTCTTCCCTGTGCCTATGTACAGTACAGCCCCACTCACAGCCATCGCATAACTTAGATTTGGCTTGCATGTAATCCCCCTTAAAGCGCTTGTGTGGATGTGTTTATAGTTTGTACTGTACGTAGTCGACGCTATGATGCGTAATGACCACTGTTTTGTCAGTTTTCATACTGAGTGTCATGAGGCATATTAAAGGGAAGCATCTCTAGCCGGTGGCACATACCCCCGGGCAAAAACTGCTACCAATATAGTATGTAGCAAAAATAGGCTTGAGCTACAGTCCGTTCAGCGACGCCCCAACTATGCGTCGAGGGAAGAGCATTCTGGGTAATTTTTCCTAGACAGAGACGCGTGAGAGCACTGTATCTCGATACTCGATAACGATAATAACGAAAAAGAGGGGTAGCGTCACTAGCGTGCGTCAGTCGGGTTCGGGTTGTTGCAGGCACGGTGGCCGTGACGCGGACTGACGATCAGCACTCACTTTACTTGTAACTGCCTTTCCTCCATACCTGAGTCGCAAGCTGATTCAGACGTGACTGTTTGGGCCATGATCGGAGGATACGAGTAAGGCACCGACGAGCCTGGGCCACTGATCGATCATCGTTGTTCCGAGTCCTGATATGCCATGATGCCTCCCAGGACTTCAGTTACAAATGCCTTGGTTATCACTCCCTCTACTCCAGTCCCACTCCTTCCGCAGTTTGTCAAATCACACAGGGCCGACAGGTGACGACAGCGCCTTGCCGACTTGCGTGTTATACTTCTTGGGTTTGTGAGTTTGTGCCGGAGATATCGGGTTTGATTGAGTCCGAGGCTTCAGAATCGATCAACTCAGGCAGTGTCCTTGACATGAGAAGTTGTCATGTTCAAACTCGGGGTAACCCAGACTTACTAAGTTACCCTGAAGCGACGCGTTGGCAGTCTCCCACTTGATGACAGTTGCTGACAGTTGCAGTAGTTAATAGTCCACGTCACGGTGCACGACTGGCGTCATAGACGATTTGCTTTGAATTGTCACGATCTTTTTTCCAAGAAACTCAGGAAGTCCGAACCTGGGCAAAGTTCATCCCAGTGCTCAATTCCCGTTTCTGCCACCGACCGAAACCATCAGTCATCAATGTCTCCTCGAACCTGTGGCCCACGATCAATGATCAAAACCGTTCTTGCTGTCACACACAAGTTGCAATAGCGATGCCGGAGGACCGTCCCACTTGATCCGTCGATTGGCTTCTGCAGGGAAAAGCGACCGGTGATTATGTATCGCGCCGCATGGGCGAGCCAGCCGTCGGGTTGAGTACCGTGACTGCCTTTTTGCACTGTGCTCACATGGACGCCCCTCTTCTCTTCTCGTTCTATGTTTCTATTTGATGCGCCCATATTTCCGTTATATTGGGGCCATCACAGGACTACCCAAATGCCCGCTAGCCTCACCTTCTACCCAAACATAGACCTCTATTTTATTGGTCCTGCGAGCTGTCCCTCGTCCGCTCGTCAACGATCCATTAGATCATGTCGGTTCTCCCTCCTATCCCTCCAAACATCGAAGAGATGTACGTATCGCTATATCTACTCGTTCACACACAAGTCTGATCGCTCTCTTTAGAGCTGCACCTCTTGTATGTGTCATGGTTCGTATGCCGCCACCTTTGGGCCCTCACGCTTTCCTGTCCGGTAGCTTCTGGCTACTATTTGGAACTGGTGCTTGTATGGTGCTTTGGTAGTCCAAGTCTGTAAGCACCATCTCCCATGATTCTAACCAACTTGCTCATCCCGTGTGACTGGTAAAAGATGTGTACAGCTACAACTTCCCAGGAGATAGGAGGCTCATCAAGCTACTGGGTGCGGGGGTTCTTTTCTACCTCACACTTCTCTCTGATAGACTACGCAGTGTATGGCATATTCCTCACGGAAACACTGCAAACAGCGCTTAGCGGCGCAGACGTCTACTACTGGTTCGTCTCCGGCTTTGGCAATATGAATCACCTCGCTGCACCGTATGCTTCCGCCTTTGACGTGCCCATCCTCGGATCCGTGGTTTCTTTGACGGTTCAAGTCTTTTTCGCCTATCGTATTTGGGTGCTGGGCATGAAGAAGTCATGGTGGTTAAGTTTATTGATCTGCTTAGTGAGTTTAACCCCGGACTCTTCGTCTCAAACCATCTCATTGTCCACGCAGTGCTCTGTTGTTGATGCAATTGCAGCGTTCGCTGGGGGCACCTATGTGAGCCACCTCCGTTTCATGTTACGTGGGACTCGGCTCAACTCTGACAGACGCACGTACGTGGGAAATTCGTCCATGGGCGAATTCTCAAGGTCCTTGCGATGGTATGCCCATCAGCTTTGCGAGCTGCATGCCCTCTGGTTAATAGCAGTGCCGCTTAGACCTGGCTTATCGGAAATACCGTTTCCGATGTGCTTATTGCCTCCGCCATGCTTTATTACGTAAATGCATTTTCTCTTTTTCCGGGATTCTTCGAAACTGATGATTCTTGGGTAAATCCGCAGCTGACGCTACGTAGGGCCAGGGATAGGCACTTTAGCAACCATGCGATAGTCAGAATCGTGAGATTGACCATCGAGACCAATTTAGTGACAAGTAAGTATCTCCGTTATTTAATGATGCGTTATACCATCTCATGCTTGTTTCAGCTACTGTGGGTATTATAGCAACGTTAATGGTTGCCGTATTCCCCGTGCGTCATCCTGTGTACCATGTGATTCTGCTGCCGAGATTGACTTGCTGACTGAAACCACAGGAACAGAATTGGTATGTGTGCCCGTAAGTGTCCGGAATTCATTCTTCGCGTAATCCGGCCATATGGTCACCTAATCGCCTCACTCTTTTAGCACTGCCATACTCGGGAAACTGTGAGTGCCCATCAGCGCTTTATCTCCGGGCGCGCCACATACATATGGCTGACCATCACTATCTTGACAGATACTCCAACACGCTCCTCGTGTCGCTCAACAATCGCATCTCGATACGCGATGATAGGTCGCGCGCCCAGTCTGTCGTGAGATCGCCCGCGGGGACGTACCCAAGCAGCAACTCCCGCTCCGAAGGCACGGACATCATGCTCGTGGACATGGAGAAGCCTCCGACGACACTCAAGATCCATGAGTTCAGAACGGATACTACTCCACAGGAGAGTGTCATCAGTGAGTCACCCTCTTCTCCTTCCTTTTCTCCGACGCTCAGCAGTTTCGGGGGTTGCAGACATTGGATGATCCAGACGACATTCGTTCGGATCCGAATGACCTTTGAATGCCTCAATGATACACACTGGCGGTGTTACTTTTTTTGGTCGGACACTGTAAATCATACATAGCGATCCGTTCGGTAATACTGTATCATCACGCATTACATTCGCACTTTTTGTTGGTGCGTGCAATTCAACGAGCAAAAGCCATGCATATCCCGTTTTCCCGTGATAGATCCGTGTATTTACCAACATGCGGCGAGGGTTCGTATACAGTAACACGCCACATAGTAGAATAAACCTGTGAACGGCTACGCAATCGCGCTCTCGAGCGCTTGCAGCTCGTCCGCGCTCAGCCCAAGCTCGCCCTCGCCCTGCGCAGCACGCCTGGCGTCCAAGAAAGTTCTCAGCGAGTCCTTCTCTGGACCATCAAATGTCCCACTGTGCGCCGACACATACGTATGCAACAATCTACGAACCAAATGAGAGAAAAGAAAAAAAAGAAAAAGCCAGCGGTGTCAGGTTGATAAAAGGGGGGGGGAGGCACGGGATGTGACGCACCTCGTCACTTTCTCCGCGAGATCGGCATCGCAGTTCTCGCCCTCGTCGCCATCAGCCCCGCACGGCGTCGGGGTTGTCAGCTCCCGCACGAGTGCGGTCAGCAGCCCGTGCGCGCGCAAGGCCCGCAGAGTCGCCGGCGCCGTGTCGGCAGACGCGGGATCGGCAACCATCGACGCGTGCGAGTTGGGGTGCACGGTCGCTCCCGCTCCCGCCGTCCCCGCCGCCGGAGCGACCGCTGCAGCGGCGGAGGGCACGAGGAGAGAGTTGAGGAGAAACGCGGTCTTGCGCCGGACGCTGATATCCGAGTCTGGGAAACGACGTGAGTGGGTGATGGACGAAGGTAGGGGCTGGGTGGGGAGTAGTATACCCGATAGGGCGCCGCGTAGCGCTTCCCACCCCCCAGCCGCCTCGAATGGGGCGATAGCAGCGGCGTTGTGCTTCAGCAGGCCCGAGAGCGCGTATACCGCTTTTGACCGGAGCTGCTTGGACGCACGGGCAGATGGAGAGAGGTAGGATAGGACGGCGGGGAGGGGGCCGAGGGCGAGGTACTTGGGATCCCGCGCTGTCAACAACCTGAGAGAGAGACTGTTTGCCGAGGTCGACGCACCGCTTTCTGCGCCGCCGGGTTGTTTTGCACGGCCGTGCCGATAACCCACAGTGCCTGCGTTTTCACGTCATCTGAGGGAGAGACGAGCAGGCCCTGCAGCGGCTCCCACATCCCGAGTTTTTCAAGATCTATAGATAAGATTCATCAAGGCCATCCCGTCAAACCCCTCATCCACGGATTCATTTACCATTCGCATTGTCGATATTCTCGACGAGCTAGATAGACAGGCACGACGGGCACGAACGCCGGGGGGGAGGGGGGTTGTCAGAAAAGTCCAAACGGTAAACAGACAAAAGAGTTGTTCGGATAGAGGACGGCGAGGAATTACTTCACCATCTCAAGATCGTCCAGCGCTGTTATTCGCGCATCCTTGTCAAGAGACGCATCCTGCGCCTTTGCGAGGGCCTCTTTCATCAGTTCTGAATCCGGCCTGCCTAGTATTGCGTCGATGATTCCGGGATCCAGGTCTGTCCTCTGCGTC